>BPLR01008313.1:0-100500 GCA_021605095.1 Caerostris extrusa | reverse complement strand
GCATTCGCGTATAGTATGAGAAAACACGGAAAATTTCCATCAGGTAGTCCGTCTAATGAGGAAGATGCTGAACAATCATAAACGGCATCGAGTTTTCCTCGTCTTTTGAAATAGTGTCTACAATAAAGCAGCCAGCGGATTGAACCACAGCCCTAATGCTGACCAGCGGCGCACGTTGCCACTGAACCACAAGTTGGACACATGTTTATGTATTTGAAATAATTGCTCACAAGGAAAGAAGCCAAGAGGCGATGCAGCACCAACTAATAGATGTTTGCTCCAACTTTCTATTCCTTTAGAATGGAGGGATGTGTTCTATTTTATTATTACTCTATGGTATGCAATCAGAGTGTAGAAATCATATGCAAATAATTAAATCAGAAATACCCAAGCAATTTCTAGTCGCACGCCTTTTTTTTTTTTTTTTTTTTTAAGATTTTCCCATGGCATTCTACTCGAAGCAAGGCCGAGTAGAATCTAATCTATCTGCTAACTATGCTTCAGCCTAGGGCTTCAAGATCGAGAGAATTAGAATTACACTATTCTAAAAACAGTAAACACTAAAACACTGAATCGAAAATAAGGAGAAATTCTACACATATGACTAATAAACAAATATAAGAATGTAGTGGTTAAGATCAATGCGTTCAGTTCATTGGGTCTGTTCGTTTGTATATACAAGAGTGCACCAAAGTATAGTTCATACGTTCATTGATTGCTATGGGAAATATTGACATTGTTTTAAATTTTTTTAATTATTTTGATTAGTTATTGTTACAAGTACTATATATGGTACTGAGAATAAATGTCCAAATAGGTGTTCTCGACTTTTTTTTGGTGCCACATGTTTTATAAGGATTAGTACCCATCACAACATGTTTCAATTAACATATTGATATATATCACAGTAATGATGTATTTTATTATCTCTCATGTAATTTACATACTTAAAAATTAGAGGTGAAAGGGCTTGATAAGTGGAATAGCCTAGGGCCACTTTTCATCTAAATCCGGCCCTGACCCTAAGTAAAAGATGATTAATCATAAGTAAGAAATAAAAATAAAAAAAACGCGTGTACCTACAGTGAACAAATTTATCCATATACACTCATGCCCATAAATTAAGGATAATTCAGAATCACACAAAAATTGAACTCTAAAATAAAAATTTCACCTGAAAAATTATCACACACATCTTGAAGAAGAATATGCAAATTACAGGAAACCACCAGATGGCCGGATAGTACGTCACAATGACGAGAGTGTAAGAGGGGTATATAAGGAATGGTGGCAAAGAAGTAAAATTGTTCACAAGCGCTTTAAAAACCTTTCAGTGCAATAACCGCATAGTTATGGCACAAAGAGGAAGCATTTGGATGATTTTTTTACGTGGTAGAATTATCGGACGACTGTAATGTGGACGTACCCAGCTGGAAGTATCCGAGGAACTTGGAATCGCCCAGAGTGCCATCTCCAGGCTTTGGCAACGATTCCAAGATGATGGTAATGTGGTAGACGTTACAGCACAGGTCGCCCCCGAGTTACAACGCCGAATGAGGATAATGTAACGATGACAGGCCACATCTATCGGGATGTCATTTTGGAGCAACATGTACGTTTGTTTCGAGGCGCCATGGGTGCTGAATTTCTGTTTATGGATGACAACGCCCATCCTCACCGTGCAAACATTGTAGACGAATGTTTTCAATTGGAGGATATCACCCGTATGGATTGGTCAGCATACTCACCGGGCTTGAATCGAATAGAGCATGTGTGGGATATGCTTGGCCGACGAATTGCAGCCCGTCAACCCCACCCACCTGTCAACCGGAACTTCGGAGGGCATTGCTTGATGAGTGGTGTAATATTCCCAAAATCAGATTGATAATTTGATACTCAGCATGCCTAGGCGTTGTAAGGCCTGTATTTCATCGTCACTCCTCCATATTAACCATCATACTAACCATGTTATACTGTTTTTGTAAATAGGTTCTTTTTTAAATTTGCTCCAGGGAGTAAAAAATCGCAATTTTTATTAATTATGTCAAACATATACCATCGTTTTTGCTCTTTACCTTTTGTTTAATAAATAGACTTTACAAATAAGTGAAATTTGTTTTGCTTCTGTCTCTTTCTTTGCCTGAACTTCCTTATCCTTAATTTATGGACATGAGTGTATTTATTTAATTAATACTGAATTAATGGGATGGATGAGACTGCAAATCACTGAACATTTTCTCAAATGGTAGCTTCAAACTGGACAGGGCCACTCTCATTTCCTTTTCTATGTTGATGTTTGCTCGTTAATTGCACTTTATCACAGCCACCAACGAAAACCCAGCTTCGCTTAAATACAACGTCAAAAATGAAATATTTACTTTTTATTGAAATCCAAAATTCTGTCAATTCCATTGCCAAATGTTGCTTTCAAACTCTTATCTCGATAAGATTCTCTTCTTCTGAAAAAATAAATTCAAAATAATTCACTGGTGTCAAATGGATTTTGACTACACATAACTTACAAAAATTGGAAGTATTTCTCTTGAAGATTTTTATTGAATCTTGAAAGTATTTCTCAAAACAGATAATTTAGCTGCAATAAGTGCCCTTCAAAAATGTTTTTATATCAAATTTTACTTTTCATTTTGATAAAAATTTTAATAATACGTAAAAACATAAAAAAGATAAAATATTTTTTATACCAAAATATACAAAAATTTAAAATGTATGCACTAATTAATGTACGAAAATTATGGATTTAGTAATATACATAAACACATTCACTCACGCTTATTTTTTTCTTTTGTCCTTTGACGAAACTATTTTCAAGGTCATAGATATGCACACAGAAGAACACTTCGCGTACATTTTTGTAATTTGGAAACCAAAATACGCTGTAGCGCAGCATGGCGGACGAAATTGTGAACCACCGAAAGTACAAGGCCATAGCTATCGTTTATGACGTCATCAGCGGGAGGGTAGTTCAAGAGCTCTTTCCTAAAAATAAACACAACGTTTGCTTTGAAGATAATCAACCTACAGTTGTATTAATTTTATTGTTTTTAACGAATTTGCTTATATTTTTTAATGAAACCTTTAAATTAATCGCTAATTAAAGTATTAGTTTTTATTTTTACGAAAAAAAAAAATTTTAGTTTTCGTAAATTTTTCAAAATGTTTACAAATTCAAACGTATTTTCAGTTATCTTTCCATCGTATTATTAATTTATTATTTTATTTTTATTTATTATTACTTTATTTTATTTATTCTTTTATTTTATTTTGTATTTATAATTTGTTTCCATTTCACATCTTATTAATTTGCTTAATTTTTTTTTAATTTTCTCTTTAATTTAATTTTTTGCTCTTTTTATGCCAGTTGTGCTCAAAAATATCTTAAAAAATATTGTTGTTTTTTATTGTTTTTTAAAAACATAAGAGGCCTTATGGCCGTAGTAGCTAGCGCTCTGGCACTCAGTACTACAGGTTTCGGGTTCGAATACCGGCATGTACCATAGATGTTTGTAGTGGTTCGGAATCCACTTTAAACCGTAGGCCCTTATCCTAATAGGATCACAGAGCATTGTGGGAAGTAGTGTTACTCGCGTCCTTAGGATATCTTCAAGCTACACGTACCCCCTGAGTAGTGCTAAATGAGTAAAAGCAGTGCAACCCTTGCTTATGACATAAAAATTAACTGTCTGTATTGCCAGCTGCATTAGAACAACAACACATTTAAACATAAATTTTATAAATAGTTTAACATCTGAAATTCATTGTAGTTTAATAATTATACTATTTTTACATTACAATAGCTTATAATTAATAGAAATAATTTGGTTTAGAAATATTTTTGAAACTCAGTGGCATTATTTAAGGCATAATACAAGGCATAAAAATATTCAAGAATATAGATCTCTTATTGGCATATTTATAATAAATAATTTTCAATCAAATCACAAGAACATTGATTCTTAAAAAAAACATGATAACGAGCGAAAAAATGTCGAATCCACGATGAAGACCAATTGTCCAGGAACACATGATTGAAGCCTTTCACGAAACTTGAACATACAGAGAAGGAGCAGAGGACACCTGCGTGAAAAGATGGATGGAATCGCAAATCCTTTTCTTCCCAACTGCAACAAACAGCAACGAGAAATCAAAACTGAATAACTGAATTCTCCAACTCAACTTCTGAAATTAGTAATTGAAAAAAATTCATCCATTTATGCATTATCCTTCCGACTTTGCGTAGCAACTCTGGAGCATGCTAAAAATGTAGCGAAAACTTAAGTGGATTATGCCGATAACTAAAAAGTCACAAAGGCTTTTTACTTCATTTAAGATTTTTAATGAATTTTAAGAATTAGGTCTAGCCTTAGAAAGTGATAAAGAGAAAAAAAGCACACCTCGAAGAGCTGTGAAAGTTTTAAATAGTCTGCAATAATTTAAAATTAAATCTGAAGCAAATCATTTAAAGAGTTCTGGTTAATGACTTGAAGAGTCGGAGAAATGAAGAATCCGAGCCAGTTTATAAACATAAATGTTCAGGCAATTATAAATTATATCGGGTTTGCTCCAAATGCAATGAACTTTTAAGTATACAATTTTTAAAAGGTCACTAACACAAATTGTTTGAACATATTCAATCAAAATATGCTTCATTTACATGAATGCAATCTTGTCATCGATTACAAAACATTTTTTATGCCAATTTCAGATAACACCTTTGATTTAGTCAATAAATTCAATAAAGTCTGTTTTGATAGTTTCTTTCTTGACAAAGCGTTTATTCTTTAGAAACGATTTCAAATTTTTAAGAAGTGGCAGGACGTAAAGTGTGGTGAATATAGTGGATGAGGCAGAATTTAAAATTTCAATTCATTCAGTTTTTGTAGTGAAAAATAAAGTACGTGAGGTCCAGCGTTATCATGTAGAAGAAGGAACATCTTTTCGATTGGTTATTATTACAACAATTTCTGATTTACAATACCAATTTGTTGGCAGTAATATTGTGTATTAATTGTTTCTCCTATTGATTGATTTTAGAGCATCATTACAAAGGACGGTTTTCAGGTCTTCCTCGAATTTCTAAGATCAAATCTCCACATTTGAACTTTTTAAACCATCGTCTCACTGTGCATACCTTTCTGTATCATTCTCAAATGCATCATTATTGTTTCACGTTGCATGTTTAACAGAATGTGGAACAATACAATAGGATGCAAGACTTTTAAATAATATCAGATTTGATTTGTCACTGGCTGGCTACAGGTAATAAAACATTTTTAGTTTCCATAAACATAAAAAAAATAATTTTTTTAATATTCACAATTTTTATTTATTTATATAACAGTTGATAAACACCATAATAATAAACAGTTAGCAAACATCTACAAGGTTTGGTTTCGTTTGTCGCTCTACGGTCATCGTGGGCACACTTTAGGCTAAACAAACCGGGACCTACAGTTTAACGTGGATTCCGAACCATGCACAAACATCCATGCCACCACCAGGATTCAAACCTGAAGCCGGGAATACCAAAGGCCAGAGTGCTAGCCACTTGGCCACCAGGCCGCACATCTACAAAGAATGCAGTTGATGAATATTATCTAAAACATAGACAAAAAAATTTTTTACTTTTTAGGAAATATAACAGACAAATCTTTTGCTTGATAAGTATATATTAAAGTACGGAAGCAGCTACGAATTATAGTTGAAAGCCAAGAGGGTTTTGTTTCAAAGGAAAAGACATGAATCTGTTTACTTCATTTTATTAACGTTTTTAAGGAAACTGATGAGATTGGGCCCAGGGAGAAAAGTAGAAAGAGCAGAGATAAAAGTCATGTTCACTAGCTGTGAAAGTTTTTAAGCATCTGCACTCAGGGCGAACAGAATTATAAACATATCATTAAAAGTGACCTGGTTAATATCTTGCAGGGGAGAGTGCTGAAAGGAGGTAGTGATAAATTATAAAAGTACAGCCCTAAAGGTGGCTTTTATTAGAAAACGATGAACAGAGTTTAACAAGGGGTTGGTATAGCAACCGAATTTATTAATGGTAGGTTGGAAGTTCAGAAAGAGCAAAACGAGTGTTACATCTTATATACTACTGTGCCCAAAAAGTAAGACAAATTATTTTTTTTTTTTTCAAAAACGCTTTATATAGTCTTCCAAATTTATTTCATCGCCTTCAAAGTAATCTCCTCCGGACACAACGCACTTATGCCAACTTTTTTTCCAATCCTCAATGCATTCTAAAAAGTCATCGGCAGGGATGGCCTTCAAAGCGCGCGGCGACTCACGTTGAATCCCTTCAATCGACTCAAAACCGTGTCTCCGGGGTGGTCTTTTGAGTTTAGGGAATAGCAAGAAGTAACCCGGTGTGAATACGGTGGTTGTGGTATTATATGGGTTTCATTTTTGGCGAAAAAGTCACGAAGAATCGATGCAGTGTGAGCTGGCGCATTCAGTGTTTTCGGTACCAATCTAGATTTGAAAAAGCCCAAAATGGAATTGACCGATCTTTTTGAAATTCCAACATTATCAGCAATGTCTCTAATTGTAAATCGACGGTTTCCAAGCATAATTTTTGGACGTGAGCTTCATCGGTTGAGGTTGAGGGTCGACCAGAGGGCCCTTCGTCTTCAACGCACTCTCTGCCTTCTTTGAACTGTTTATACCACTTTTAAACTTTTCTTTCCGATATAGGAATGTTCACCGAAATGCTTTCTGCAACATTCTATACGTTTCTGCAAACAAAATTCAATGCAAGTTCTTTGCTCAATTAATTCAGACATTTCAGAAATCGCCGGAATCACTTTTAGTGTCTCACAAAGCCAAGCGTAACTCAAACACTAATGAATATTATGACGTCAAATTTCACACAGCTGTCAAGGATAGTGCCAGCAACCTAAAAAAGGAAAAAAATTGAAATTCCTTCAACCCCGGGAATTTTAAATTGAAAATTGGTCATACTTTTGGACACAGTAGTATCTTACGATGAATCGGATTACGATTAATCGGAGATTATTCACAATAATGGTACTATTTATAAAATGATGGATAGTCACCAGATTAATGACATGTACCGTAACAAATATACAGGGTGAAATATAAAGTCTGTACCCGAACATCTTTGCAACCGTTGGTGTAGGCGCATATATTTCCAACTGCAAAAATATTTCAAATGAGGTTTATAATCATGTTGCGGTACTTTTTATATTTAAAAATTCAATATTAGTAAAAAATTTTAATTTTTATATAACTCCCTGTTTTTTATAGTTATATTAATATTTAGTTTTATAACAAACTCCTAAATTAAATATCTAGATCAATTTTCGTTAAATAGAAGTGAAATTTTGTATGCTAAGATTGTTAGAATGAATAAAATATATATTTGTATAAAAAGTTTGATTTTTTTACTTTCTTCAATATTGAATTTCTAAATATGAAAATACCATAATATGTATATGAATCTCATCTGGAACACTTTTGTAATTGGAAGTAACTGAAGTGACAAAAGTCATGGGATAGCAATATGCAAATTTTCAGATGGCAGTAGCATCGCGTAGAACAGGTATAAATGCGCAGTGCTTTCATTTCTGTTCAAGTTATTCATATGAAGAGGTTTTGACGTGATGATGACCGCACGACGGGAATTAACAGACTTTGAACGCGGAATGTTAGTTGGAGCTAGACGCATGGGTCATGCCATTTCGGAAATCGTTAGGGAATTCAACATTCCCAGATCCACTGTGTCAAGAGTGTGTCGAGAGTATGAAATTTCAGGCATAACAACCCACCATGGACAGCGCAGTGGTCGAACGCCTGCACTTAACGACCGAGACCGGCGACGCCTGCAAAGAGTCGTAAATTCTAACAGACAAGCAACACTGCGTCAAATAACCGCAGAAATCAATGTGGGACGTACAAGGGACTTCTCTGTTAGAACTGTGCGGAGAAATTTGGCTTTCTTGGGCTATTCCAGCAGAAGACCGAGTCGAGTGCCTTTACTGACAGAACGACATCACTTGCAGCGACTCTCGTGAGCATATCGGTTGGTCCCTAGATGAATGGAAAACCGTGGCCTGGTCCGATGAGTCACGATTTCAGTTGGTAAGAGCTGATGGTAGGGTTCGAGTGTAGCGCAGACCCCACGAAGCCATGGACCCAAACTGTCAGCAAGGCACTGTTCAAGCTGGTGGTGGCTCCGTAATGGTGTGGGCTGTTTTTTCATGGCATGGACTTGGTCCTCTGGTGCGACTGGACCGAACATTGACTGGCAATGCTTATGTTCAGCTACTTGGAGATCACTTGCAGCCATTCATGGACTTCATGTACCCAAACAACGATGGGATTTTTTTGGATGACAATGCGCCATGTCACCGGGCCACAACTGTTCGCGATTGGTTTGAAGAACATTCTGGACAATTCCAACGAATGATCTGGCCACCTAGATCGCCCGACATGAATCCCATCGAGCATTTATGGGACATCATCGAGAGGTCTGTTCGTGCCCAAAATCCTGCACCTTCAACGCTTTCACAATTATGGACGTCTATCGAGACAGCATGGCTCAATATTCTTGCAGAAGACTTCCAACGACTTGTTGAGTCCATGCCACGTCGACTTGCTGCACTTCGCCGGGCGAAAGGAGGGCCGACACGATATTAAGAGGTATCCCATGACTTTTGTCACTTCATTGTATGTGTCTACGACAAACAATCACGTAAATATATATATATAAAGGGTGCATTTAATCCACCGACAAACATGAAGAGGCGATACTAGGCATCAGGATGAACAAAAAGTTCAATGAAGTATGAGGTCGTGGGTCGTATGAGGTAAATGGGTAGAAATAGTAAAAATGCCTTCAAAGTATGATGGTGAAAAAACAAAATAAAAAAAAAGGTACAGAAAACATTTATTGGACAACATAGGTATAGCACAGCTTGCGATGCACAGAACAATTGTTTTTGGAGAAGAAGATAAAGAGTTCAACGACGAGTCAGCCAGAAGTGTTGTTTTTCTTTTTTTCTCTGAAGTAACTGAATAGGCTGGAGTTCCCGCCTGTTTTTCAAAGTGGACCCCTGGTGATTTCGTTTATCACGCCATATGATAATTAAGATCTGCCGCAGACCAGGCAATTATATTCTAACGTAGACTCGAGAACTCTGAAAATCTCAAACCCTGTAGTGAACTGTACTTGTGATTTAATCATGCACTAGTAATCAAATTTATTTCTAATTTTTCATTTCGTTGTATGATACCCAGAGTTCATAACCTGAAAGTGGCCCTCTTCTTGAAGCCGTTATAGGTCTAATATAAGCCGAGACGTTATAGTGTTGTAGTGCGTAGTGTTTATAAGTATATATATATACACTGAAGTGACAAAAGTCATGGGATACCTCTTAATATCATGTCGGCCCTCCTTTCGCCCGGCAAAGTGCAGCAACTCGACGTTTCATGGACTCAACAAGTCGTTGGAAGTCTTCTGCAGGAATATTGAGCCATGCTGTCTCGATAGACGTCCATAATTGTGAAAGCGTTGATGGTGCAGGATTTTGGGCACGAACAGACCTCTCGATAATGTCCCATAAATGCTCGACGGGATTCATGTCGGGCGATCTAGGTGGCCAGATCATTCGTTGGAATTGTCCAGAATGTTCTTCAAACCAATCGCGAACAGTTGTGGCCCGGTGACATGGCGCATTATCATCCATAAAAATCCCATCGTTGTTTGGGTACATGAAGTCCATGAATGGCTGTAAGTGATCTCCAAATAGCTGAATATAAGCATTTCCAGTCAATGTTCGGTCCAGTCGCACCAGAGGACCAAGTCCATGCCATGAAAAATCAGCCCACACCATTACGGAGCCACCACCAGCTTGAACAGCGCCTTGCTGACAGTTTGGGTCCATGGCTTCGTGGGGTCTGCGCCACACTCGAACCCTACCATCAGCTCTCACCAACTGAAATCGTGACTCATCGGACAAGGCCACGGTTTTCCATTCATCTAGGGACCAACCGATATGCTCACGTGCCCACGAGAGCCGCTGCAAGCGATGTCGTTCTGTCAGTAAAGGAACTCGAGTCGGTCTTCTGCTGGAATAGCCCAAGAAAGCCAAATTTCTCCGCACAGTTCTAACAGGCAAGTCCCTTGTACGTCCCACATTGATTTCTGCTGTTATTTGACGCAGTGTTGCTTGTCTGTTAGAATTTACGACTCTTTGCAGCCGTCGCCGGTCTCGGTCGTTAAGTGCAGGCGGTCGACCACTGCGCTGTCCATGGTGGGATGTTATGCCTGAAATTTCATACTCTCGGCACACTCTTGAAACAGTGGATCTGGGAATGTTGAATTCCTAACGATTTCCGAAATGGCATGACCCATGCGTCTAGCTCCAACTAACATTCCGCGTTCAAAGTCTGTTAATTCCCGTCGTGCGGTCATCATCACGTCAAAACCTCTTCACATGAATAACTTGAACAGAAATGAAAGCTCCGCGAAAGCACTGCGCATTTATACCTGTTCTACGCGATGCTACTGCCATCTGAAAATTTGCATATTGCTATCCCATGACTTTTGTCACTTCAGTGTATATGTGTGTGTAGTGTTTATGCGTGCGTGTATAAAGCTGCGAGTTCTTCAACCTGTGCCTCTGGTTGCCCAAATTGCATTTTATATAATGACTGAAATAATTATTGAACTACAATTTTCCTATTTAAAAATTTAAATTAAAAAAAATGGTTTATTTTTCAATCAAACTGTTTCAATTAAAATATATAGTGGTTTACAAATAAACGTAATAGACAAAAAAGAGATTAAAAAAAAACTGAAATTATAAAATAATCCTCCTCTAATACTTTTTTAAACAATTTATTTAATTTTTTTTTTTTTATTTATCTCCCTATCCAATTAAAATTGAATATAACGTTGTATCAGAAAAAGGAAAGTACATTAAAATATTACTTATTGGTTGATTGCTCATAGTATCTTTAATTTCATGAAACAGAATTGAAGTATAAACGATTTGAGACATTTTCTAGATTAAAATTATTGAACGAAGATGATAATTATACGATCTATGAGTGACAGCAAAATATTATCTTCAAATGACACAAAAATGAGAAACATTGTTTTTTTTTTTTTTTTTTTTAAACTCACCCAAAAAAAAAAAAAAAAAAAAAAAAACACCCACGTAATTTCCCGAAATGTATGAAATTGGCCAACAAAACTCATTAGAAATACCATCTTTCATTTGACAGCTTGCCGATGCATGAAATATGAAACAACAATTATACTAATTGAAAAACTAATCAATACATAATGCATCATTTATTTCAAACAACAGAATCATCAATTTCAAAAATATCTTCCTTAAAAAACGCCAATTTGAAAAATTACAATGCATCGAGGATAATGAATGAATTAAAATGAAATAATGATTACAGTTTTTCCTTGATTGGATATAATATTATCCTCCTATATCCTTCCTCTCCTTGGGGACAAATAGTCCGTAATGATTTTAATTATAAATGCCATTAAAGGAATGACTTTATTTTCCTTTTTTAAAGTCCTCCTTTAGGATTTAATTGTGTTATTAATATCATTGAATAAAATAGCATGATTGTTAACAGTTAAAAGACAACAATGTATATAATCAACTTATATATCGTAATACAATAAATTCTTGAAGGACACATTTTCACAGCTATCAATATTAATGAACCATAAGTATGATCTATTGCAAAAGTTCATATAGTAATAAGTATCATCATAGCTTTTATTGTTTTAATGTCTAAAACATTTTCTTTTTTCCTGCCTATTTATTTTTTTACTTTTGATAATTGTTCCAGTTTTTGTTCTTTATTTCAAAACCAGTATTTCTAAATTTGCAGTTATTTTATCTAATTTATGAACTATACAGAAATGTTAAATAAATAGCTAACTTGAAAATCCAGAAAAAAAAAAAGATTAATATCACAGCAGATGAAAGAATGAAAGTAATACATCATTTTTTAGAACTTTACTATTTTGCAAAAATTGGTTCTAAATAATTTTGAGAGCAGAATTTATCAAAAGTTCTTCAAAAAAAGTCTGAATTATTTAATTTTAATTTGTTAAAAAATATTATTTCTAAATTTGCAATTATTTTATCTAATTTATGAACTATACAGAAATGTTAAATAAATAGCTAAATTGAAAATTGTGAAAAAAGATTGTTATCTTTATTAAATATATGTCGAATCAGGGCCAGAATGGCATGGCTAGCGCTCGGTACCAAAGGTTTCGGGTTCGAGTCCCGGCGGTGCCATGGTTGTTTGTAGTGGTTCGGAATCCACTTTAAACCGTAGGTCTCGGTCCTAATAGGGATCATAGAGCGTTGCGGGGGGCATTGTTACTCCGCGTCCGTGGCTTACCATCAAGTTACACGCGCCCCTGGGTAATGCAAAGTGAGTAACGTCTGTGCAGCGCTTGCCTTAAGGCGACCAAGCTGTCTAAGTGTGTGCCAGCTGCATTGGATATATATATGTCAAATCACAACAGATTGGAGAATGAAAGTAATACATCATTTTTTTTAACTTTATTATTTTGCGAAAATCGGTTCTAAGCAATAATTTTAAGAGCAGAATTTATTAAAAGTTCTTCAGAAAAATCTAAAATTATTTAACTTGAAATTGAAAAAAATTTACAAAAACGTACTGAAATATTCCTTAATCCTTTTAAAATACTTACAGGGAAAATTTCGTTTTTGAAATTCAGCGCCAACATACAAGAGTATTATAATTTACTTTTTTTTTTTTTAATGAGAGATTGAATATCTTTGAAAAATCTTTTAAATAGACAGTTAAAATTTCTTGAATTTTAAAAGTATATGAGTTGTCTTAATTTAAATTGGAAATTATGAATAACAAAAGAAATACCTAAAAGAGACCACTAAGAAAAATTTAATTATTCAGCTGATAACTGAAAATAATAATTTTTTAAACTTATTTCAAATTAATTCGGAAAATAATTTGCATAAGATTAGTTTTGTTTAAATTTTAATTAGTATGTCTTTTTTCAAAGACTGGATTAGAATACAAATTAATATATAGTGGCTCCCATAAATAAATGGGCACTTTCTCAGAAAAAAAAATTTATAATGGTTAAATTTTAAAAAGAATCTAATCTATTAAAATTATACTTATATATTTTTAATACTAACATTCTTAAAAAAAAAAAAAAAATTTAAATATATACACAAAAAGAAAGAACAAATTTCTGAACAAGTTTATGGACTTCAGATGAATTCATTAATAAAAATGCCATCTATCATTTTTTTTTTTTTAAATTTTAATACTTGGTTTCATTTTTTTTTTTGAGAGTATATGATCTCTCGTGAAGAAAGAACGTCTGGCATCCGAAAACTTATTATTTCCATTAGTATCAAGTAAATTTGTTTGAAATTTTTCCAAATTGTTGAAAATATTATATCGCACTTCGACTTTTCACAGACAGGATGGCTACAAAAATTTTGTCTTAGTTTACCCTGACTAACCTTACAATACTGACCGTGACTTACGGCTACTAATTACATTAGTTTGCTGGTTTTCTCCCTACTCAGAATCACTGTATGTGTACAATATGCATCATTACAAACACTTTTGCCAGTTACTTAATATAAAAAGTATGTCTACAGTGTAAAACACACACAAGAAAATAAAGTCAATGTCTCATCAGTAAAGTTCTAGCGCTCTAATATCTCTTCACCTCGGTGTCCACACGCAAATCCAAGCACCCTGCTATACTTATAGCGTCTGTCCCATGATCTCGTTTTTCTCACAAAGCAGGCAATTTGGGCTTTCAAAATGTGGTGCAGATGACTCGCCAAATAGTCATAGCTACCGTAAGTCTGAACATCGTAATTGACAAGGAAATGTTGAATCTCAACTTTCTTAGACTGGGACAGGGAGTAAATCCTATATTATTAGTAATTAAATGATAAGTTTGAGGGCACGAATGCGCTGACTCTTTAGCCAAAGAAGCCAGGGACAATGATCAACCCAGCACTACCATCACACTTGCAGATGCTAACGCAGTTGCCAAAAGCCGACTAATTCCCTCATAACTTTAAGAAGCCACTAATCATGGACTTCAACTGCACTACGAAGTTGACGTCAGTTATTAGCAGACTCAGAACTAATCATTACAGAGGTATGAAGATTCTCCCAGACAAGACCAGGGAATACATTCCCTGCAGAAATTGCCCCAACGCTTTCCTAACATCTAAGCACATTCTGGAGTGCCCAGCACTTACTCCCCATGTTTTGCAATTGGGTATGGTACCAATCGAGGCCAACTTAGAGAAGTCCTATATAGTGAAGCAGCGCCATTGCTAGCGGCAACTATCGTGAAGACTTGACTTGATCTAACTTTGATAATTAT
The DNA here is from genome assembly GCA_021605095.1 of Caerostris extrusa. Taxonomy (NCBI): domain Eukaryota; kingdom Metazoa; phylum Arthropoda; class Arachnida; order Araneae; family Araneidae; genus Caerostris; species Caerostris extrusa. The sequence continues at coordinate 86,066 of BPLR01008313.1, read as the reverse complement.
ATTTTTAATCCATGGACACGATAACAACAACAAATGATAAGTAACAAAAACAGTCTAATTTTCTGAACATGTGCATGAAGCAGGAAATGTTACTTCTTGACAAGCGTACTACACAGGAAATGGTGGAACATCAAATAAACAATGATATACCAACAATTTAATTTTTGCTTTCTCTTACTTAATTTTTAATCTATACTTCTGAGTATTTCAGTTCATACGAGCATAAATCTCAAATCAAGTCAAGTTCTGAATAATTGAGCAAAAAAAAAAAAAAAAAAATTTAAGTAAAATATTAATGGCATACATAAATTACTCATTATACTAAATTATTTAATATTTAGTTATAATGTTTATGCTTAAAGATTTTGATGTAATAATATTACACTGTTTTCTTTTAGATTTTCAAAGCGTTTTTATGGGCTTAACTTGAATAAAGATATAGAATTATGCTTAAATGATATTATTAAAAAGAAAAAAACAAATAAGAATTCAATAGATTGACATTTTCTATTAAAAATCAAGTCAATCATCTCATCAAAGTATTGTTTCCTTTATTTGCATTTTTACTTTGCTGCTAATGAACTTTAAGATAACTAAAAATGAATCACTAATGAAATAAACGAAGAATGTAATACTTCTAAAAAAATGCAAACGAATATTAAAGGAAAGAATAGTATGGAATATTTAATAGTCTTACACATTTTGAACCAGAAAAAAGTATTCATATTCAAAATTTGTCATTTTTTATCATAATCATGTTTATAATTATCTAAGAGTGTTTCCTATGGTAATTAAAATAAATATTTAAATGTTTTTTATATTTACTTATTAAGAAATAGTGGATATAATTTTTTAAAAATTATTTATCAATTAAAGAAAAACACTCTTTGTCGTTTCGTCGCAGAACTATCTTTCTTCACCAAAAAGCTCCCTTTCAGAAAATCTGTCAAGAGGAAGGGGGTCAGCTTCCCTCACTTCTCATTAGAGTAGACATTTCTCAGCTGAAGATCTATCACCAATCACGATTTAACAACTCATGATGTAGTTCATATTCCATCTGGATTGTTTTGACCTGTGAAGGTCTGACAAACAATCGTTAATTTCATGAAGTCTTATTATCTATGATACTGATGTGCCAGTTTCAATGCACAAATGAAAGGTAGTCCTTCAAAACAATGGACTATCGATAGTCTTTGCATCTCGAATCTTTAAAAATGGCAAATGAAGTAATGTGAAAGCAGCTCCGGTGATCGTTTTATCGTCCTTCTAAGCTAACCATTGCTTTTTTAGCATGGTCAAACAATTTCAGAAAGATCGTCTCACGTCGGCTTCAATATAACACAAATGAAAAGCCTTTGCCATCCTGTATTCTTTATTACTAGTCAACTTATACAATTACTCGTCTTTTTCTCAAATGGTAGCATTTGCTTATACTATGCGTTAGGGCAAAAGATTAGTAAAATTTCATAAGTTTTTCTGAAATTGAACGGCAATTTAAAAATCGAAAATTGCTCGTAGCTTGAAAAAAATCGCTCAAAACCAATTCCAGCTCTCTTTAGATGGAAACTTTTTTTTTCTCCCAAATAAGCATCACTTCAAATCTGAATGTCCAATTTAGATTTTTTTTTACCAGAAATTAATATAATTTCTGGTAGTAAAAAAATTAAATGAATACGTTTATAAATCTGCAAGATGTAAGGATTTTAATGTATAATTTTTTTGACCATGAAAAATAAATGGAATTCTCAAAATAAGCATTTTTGTACAAAAGCTGAATATTTGTAATTTAAAAATAGCAAAAGAAGTACACAAATCAGTAAGTAATCGAACCTGATATCACACTTTTAAAAAGTACCACACCATACCTTTTTTTTAACTTTTTATAAAAGGTTAGAATTTTTATATAATTTCAAAGTTGTTTTGGCCTTTTTGGATATTAATCATAACCAAATATAATATTATATAAATGCCATTGTAGAAGAAAATTTAGATATCAAAATTTTTAGTCAAAGTCCTGAAATCGTTTCCATTAAATTAAATATTTCTAGAAAAATAAGCTAAAGTATTAAAAAAAATTAAGGCATACTTTTTCAATATTTTTATTTACACATTCATATACATATAATTTTTAATAAACATTGATCTTTTGCATGACAGGAACAACAAAGCAATTTATTAGTTAAATCGTTTGTAAGTGGCAGTAACTATAATGAGGTTAACATTAAGTTTCAGACATTTAATTTTCTTTCTGGGGTCTTTAATACAATACTGTTTCATAAACCTGCTACAGGAAACATTTAAAATTAAAGCAATGCAATAGATCGGAACAGTTTTTGGAACACACACAAAAGTTTAATACCCATATCTAGTAGAACTGATATGTTTAAATATTTCTTTTTAAATATACTATAAACAGCACCAAAGACTAGATAAACATTTAGTTTGCTCTAATATGTATGTTTTAAATTGGAAAAATATACATATCGCAAAAGGATTCATATAATGTTCATACAACCATTGAGTATTAAGAAAAATAAGTTTGTGATATCTAGACTGTATCAATAACTAAAAAAGATAAATAGACAAAAGTAACATCAAATTTTGTTGGCAGTAAATTGCTAAATACAAAGCATAATTAGTTTTATACCTGGTATTAAGACAAAGATAATTTGATGCTAAAATTAAAAATCATCTTTTTTCCAAAACATAATGTACATTTTTTTTTTGTATTCGCTTGAATGTTATCAAATACCATTTTCATAGGAAAAATGAGAACATCAACATATAAACTATTATGATTTCACATTTTTTTTTTTTTTTTAAATTATTAAAATTGAAAACTATAAATTCTTCCAGGAAAAAAAGTTAACTGAAATAGAAAACAGCATAACTACAAAATGTTCACAATTAATGTATGATTTTTTTTTTTCTTTTTTTTGGAATAATAAAATGATGAAACTTAACAAATTACAATTCCTTTCACAATAAACAGCAAGATTATTTTTATTTAACTATTCAATCTCCTTATTTCATACATTTGAAGTACTAACACTTTTCAAAAGTTTTACTTAAACATTGTAAGAGTATAATAAGTGCATTTTTAATAATTGTTTGCTTTTAAAAGATTAATAACATTGACAAAAAAAAAAATTACCAGTCCACAGTTATTTAATATATAAGAATTATTCAAATCTTGTAAAAGTTGGCATATTGATTTTAACACTACGTGCACACAAGCAAAGTTCTACACATTGAAATATTGAAGATTTATGAAGTTTAAATGTATCACCTGCTTTAAAGAAAACAGTAAAAGCTTTATTAGACATGTTAGAGACCAGCTCTAAGTTATGGTGAAATATTGTGAGCATTTTTTTTTTTAATATTTTGATGGTCTCTAAATTCTAATATAGAAAGTTAACATAAATAAATAGGCATATTTTAAAAATCTATATTTTCAGAACAATCACAAATAATAAAATCAATGATACATGAAAACAAAGAAAAAAATACTGAATAAATGGGAATACTTCTCTATAACAAGGTGATTGAAATTAAGAATGACGATAATAATGAAGAAAGTTTTTAAGTGTTAGAATATTGTTTTTTCTGTGCAATGTGCATTTAGAAACTGCTACAGAGAAAAAAAGCACCAAGCTAAAGGCATTTTAATGAAGAAAAGTTGTAGCTGTCCAAGCGTCTTGGGAAAATAAGTGGCAGAATTAGCTTTGAAATCTACAATAGTCAATGGTAACTGGAATAAATAAAATTTGAAACAGTATGGAAAATTTTACAATAAAACCCTATCACTTACAACTATTACTACAGAAGTTAAAATTGGATGATAAAATTCACAATTCACATGTAAGATAAATTGAAATGTAAAGATTTCACCAATAAACTAATATTTATAAACAAAGATTCAGTCCACGTATCTGAAAAATTAATTTTCAGAATATTAGAGTGTGAGACAGTGAAGCAGCTTCTCATGCAATTGTGGAAGAGATTCATCAAAAGTTATCATTTTTTTTGTGCCATGTCACAAACAAAATTGCATGGGCCTTTTTGTTGGGGAGAGGGGGCTGTAATAATCTGGATATGTAGTAAATATGATTATTTCCACAACTATATGTTGAAAATATGAATTTTGTACTTCAACAAGATGGAGCTCCACTCAATTGGGCTTTTAAATATCTGTAGCTATTTACATAAAGAGCTTCCACAATGTTAAATTGGATGTGAAGATGATAATGATTTTTACCCTTATTTAAAGGCCACCAAGATCCTCTGATCTTACACCATGTGATTTTTTTTTATGGTAATACATTAAAAATCTAATGCTTTTGGCACAGGTGGTTTATAAACAATCAACTTAAACAGCCCATCAGTGCTGAATTAAAAAATGCTGATAGTGTAGAACTGCAAAATATATGAAATGAACTTGTTTACAGATTAGATGTTTGCTCATGTTACGGAAGGTTCACACATCAACTTTTATAATTTAAAAAAAAACATGAAATGTTTTTCTTTATTTTCATGTATTACTGATTATATTTTGTGCAACAATTTTGAAAACATAAATTTTCAAAACCTGGTCATTCATTTAGGATAAACCTGTACATTAATTAAAATTTATATAAAGAATTAAGCAGCTTTCCTCTTTCAAAGATATGAATTAAGCTAACCTGCAATCTTATTTAGGAAAATTGATAGCTTCTTAAAAATTCAAAATACATTAAAGACACACTTTCTCAAAAATATGTCTTGATCAAAAATTTTTGATCATTTATATAAAGTGTATTTAAAACTAATACATGCATGTATGTGTATAGCTTATGCATTTTAGATTTGCCAGCAAATCCAAACCATTGAAACTTTTCAATGCTCATCGTAAACATCTAACTTTGGTATTTTAAACACACTCCTACTTACAGAAGTTGGGCGCATTTTAAAAATTCTATAAGTTATGTTTCAATATACTAAAAATTATATAAAAAAAACTCTATCCTCCTCTTCAATTTTTTAACTACTATACATTGTAAAATCATGCAAAATTGAAATTCTTATGTATAACTTCCAGTTTGTTACATGTTCATTAATCAATTTTAACATTATTAGCAAAATAAAAGTAAATATAACAATTTCTTAATATTGTGAATTCTATATCTAAAAAATGTTCATTTTTTTTATTGTTAAGTAACTTTCACTTATTGCAGACAAAAAAAGTACTATAAATCCATACAATGTTAAATCCTAATTCTAAAATGTAACATAATCACCACTTAATTTATATTTCTTGCTACTGAATCATCGGCTACTTATTAAAAAAATTCTAAATGTATTAAAAAAAAAAAAGGATAACAAAAATTACTACTTAATTTTTACTTATCTTGATCTTTATTTATTTATTAAGAACTGAAAAAAAAATTTCCCTTGTTAAGGAAATTTTAAGAATTTATCCATCTTCTAATAAGATAGCATTAAAAAGAAATATTAAGTTTGAGTTATTGAATAAGAAGATATTATAGTATGTCTCTCTCTCTATATATATGACTTAAATATTCTATAAAAATAGGTACATAAAAAATTAGTTAAACTTCAAAATGATACTTCAACTTTCATTCCATATAATTGCTCAAAACTTACTATTTTCTAAATAAGTATGCCTTGAAACTGTCAAAAATTGTATTTAAGAATTCTATAAAAATGCATTTCAATAATTAATCATATTTATTTGCATAGAAGACAAACTATTTTTGAGAAAAAATTTCCTTAAACATTATGATAAATCTAATTTTAAAACAAAGAAGATTTAAAAAATAGGCTTACTTAAAAAGAATACATATTCAGTGAGCCTCTATATAAATGGAAGGTTCCCATAGGACAAGAAAAAAAAAATCTCATAAAAATTCAAACCAAAAAAAAAATTTCCAGAAATATCAGTAACAAGAAAAATTTAATAACATATAAAATGCACCCTGTTTTCCAGTTATATTTTCAAAGGAAAAAAAGTTTCTTGTACGTCAGCAAATCACATATATTGGCAGATAATCAGATTAATTATTTTTTATCAATGCAAAAAATATATATATAAATAAAATAAAATAAGTTAAAAATCAAAAATAGGTGTTAAGATTAAACTTCTTTTTAAATGCTAACATGATTTGAGTAAACATTAAATATACCTACACAAATGCTAATATATATAATTTAAACCACAATTAATAGCTTTTATTTTAAATATTATAACTCTAATGAACATGAGATTCAAAGTTAAAAAAATTTAAATAACTTATTGAATCACAACTTTAAAATTAATTACTTGATTGAGACCAATATTTTTGGCCAATCACACCTGCATCATACCAAGATGATGAAGATGATGAAGGTTGGTTTTGCATTTGGTCCCAATGCATTTGGCCTCTGTTTATTGCACCAGGATCACAAGGATAATTTTCTCTAGAAAGGCTAAATGTCTTTTACTCGCTTATAGTATCTGCAGTAAAAACAGGCTGTCCTTAACAATCAGTCGACACAGAGATTCACCAACACTTGGTTCAAGTTCCTGCAAAAATTTTATCAGTATCATAAATTTAAAAAATAAACAATCTCAGGAACGTTTAAAAATTTAAATGTACAGATAATAACAATTGTAGATATTAAAATTTTTGAATTATTTTTACTATTTGTAATGGAATTATGATATTTTCATTTAAGGAAAAAAAAAGTTTGAAACTCAGTATGCTCTTTGATGTGGTGCATATATTAAGCATCAAATGAATTTGTTTATAAGCAATCATGTTGATGAGAAATTTTTATATTATAATCTGAAGTATTTGGAATGATTAGTGCCATGCCAATTTTCAATTAATATCCAGTGCACTGAAAACAATTTCTTTATAAACTTAACTTGCATATACATTGACAATGCATACAAAACATTGATATGTATACCCAATCATCAATCTCGTGAAAGTGGCCAAGTTGGGATAGATTCAAAAAGAGTGGCATCATAAGGAAGAAGTGCCATTTAAGAGGGATTTTTTAATTGTAATAAAAATAATTTTAATTAAAATTAATTACATGATATTGAAAGAAAAACTAGACAAAAACAATTTCACATTAACTATTATGTTTTTTTTTTTTCAAAGCAGTTTTGCGTCACATTACGCCTGACTAGCCTCCCTAATAAGTAACTGATTCACCCACTTCCACCGTTAAACTGAATGTTTACCTTTCCACTCTATCCATGGTCAGACTATAACAGGATTTTTTTCATATGTTCTGTTAACATAATGATATATCAAAACCAGCAAAAAAGCAGAGCAATTACAAAAAATATTAAAAAAAAGCAATACTTGCTTAGTCTGGAAGTAGGATAAGGAGCTGGAGTATTTTTTTATTTGGCATGCTGAACAAGAAAGTGCATGATATAAAAATATTATTTACAGTATCTTTATTGTACAATAAGAATTAAAGTTTACAAATTTATGTCATGTAAGAATTGACATGTGGTAACATGTAATTGACATGTAATAGTTAATATACAGAAAAATTTATAAAGTTCAATAAATAATAAATACCTGTCCATCTCGAGATATCTGAACTTTCCTATTTTCATTCCATGCATTTTGTAAATGCCGAGTGCTTTGGAAAGGTATGTTAGCTCTAAAATAGAAATTGCAAGTAAAAAGAATTTTTAAAATTAAAATAACAGGCATTTTAGACAAATAGATATGAAATGGTGATTATTATGTCCTATTTAAAAAAAAATTATGTAGCACTTCATTAATTAAGAGATAAATCTATTTGTGTTTTGTTTTTTCACATTGTCTGCAATTTTTTTTTTTTTCTTTTCATGTTTCTCATACATTATATTATCAGAAAGCACAGCAAACGAACTTTAAATTATTTAGAAATTTCACAAATGTAACAAAATAAATAATATTTATATAATTATATTTACAATTTATTCTGGCTTTTGAATAAAACCTCTTTATAAGTTTGTTCCCTGTTTAATTTTTTTTTATACTGAAAATAAAATGTTTTCTAACATAACATTGTAAAATTTGTATTTTATTATACATATTAATGTATTTTTTGTTCCTTAAAATGAGATATTCAGCATACACCAAATCATATACGGGAATTTTTTTTTAAGACTTTAAAAATTGCATAAATTTTATACTGTTTTAGGACAATATTTTGCTTTGGTTGAATAATTAAGTTTTAATTGAAGAGTAAAAAATAATAATTTAATTATATACCATTTATATTAACTTTATTGTACAATTATTTTTCATTAAAGGAATGTGCACGATAAAGCATTTCTTTATAAATAAATGTTTTTATATTATAGATGTTAATGTTCAGAAAAATAAAGAAAAAAATCATTATTTTTGATGTTATAAAAATTTCAATGGTTTATGTAATTTCACATAAACTTGAAAATAAACTTTAAAATATATATATATATATATATATATATATATACATTTTGTTTGAAATTAAAGAAAAAGAATCCTATTATTCTTTTAGAATCTCTTAAAAAATGGTTCTTATTTATTTTTTTAAAAAATATAAAATAAACATTATTTTATACTTAAAAATGTATATTAAAAATGTAATTTGATATATCATTTAACAATAGCAACAAAAAATTAGGGAAAATATCAATAAAAATACCTCTTGAAATTTTGAAATAAATTTATTAAATATTTGTGCATCAATAGCTAAAAATTGTTTAGGCTAAATAAATTATTATTATTTAGTGATAATATTTACATTCCAAAATATATAAAAACTAATAACAATAAATGGATAAAAAGAAAAAAAAAGTATAAGAAATATATATATATTATTCTTAAGTCTGTTATTCAGTTAGTATGTCAGCTATGCATATCATTGTTATAGATTTTATTACTATTGCAAATTATTTATTAGGGACAGATAACCTATTATGTATACATATGATTATTAAAAAAAAATTTGTAAACAGAGAAGTTTTTAAAATATCAAAAAAATATGTTTTTACTTTTTAAGCCATTCAACCTGATAACAGGTACCAAGATTAGCAGCACTGAACTCTGGAGGACGATGGTCAGAAAGCTGTGGAGTAAAACGAGCAAATCCTTGAAAGTGACCGCTGCCTTGTATAGAAAATATAAGAATAACTTCCTTTTCCTTCCTAGAATTAAAAATTTTCATATCTCAGATGAAATATTACAAAACTGAGTTTAATTTTAAAAATGGCATTTATATTAATATTTGTTGGTATCTTACAGACAAATCTGCTGTCCAACAAACTTTTTTTCCAGTATAAAAATAAAAAAAGTCTTTTAAAAATATGATATATATATAAATTTGTATTCATAAAGATAGATAAAATTCTACTTAGAAAAACTATGTTAAAGAATATTAAGGAATGCCAAACATATAAATTGGAAGAAACATTATTATCATCATAAATGGAATATTCTATTCAAGATGTTAGTTACATAAGAAGTATGATTTAGTAATTAAAAAATAAAACCAAGTTTCAATTGATTTGGTTTGAAGCAAGTAATTATAATTGGTGTCATCATAACATTATTCACTGAACAATTTTCTTATTAAGTTTTTTATGAAACAAACTTTTATTTGATAATTCATATGAACCAATGCATTAAAAAAAATTATAACAAAATTTTCACTTAAAAATAGTTAAATTTTCACTTAAAATAGTCAATTTTTTTTAGCAATCCTCAAATTAGAACAAGTTGAAAATATCATTCTAAATCTGTTTTTATATTCTTTTTTAAATATACAATTATAAATGTATTCATATAAATTGTTTCCACTAAAGTTTTTTCATACTTATTGGTTAAATACATCATTTAAAATTATTTTTAAATAATCTTTATTAGCATAAAAATTATTGCATACATTTCTATGTAAAATCTATTTTATAAGTACATTTTCTTAAATAATATAGTTAATATGATATTTAATTAACAAATATGTTATGTATATTAGATAAACACTGACATAGAATTAAGATGATATTAAAAAATAAACAATTAAATTTTTTAAAATTCGCAAAGATTTTTGACACATAATTTAAAACCACAGTTTATCATACTACATCTTAAAACATCTAATACAATCTTTTTTCTAATAATGGAATTTTGAAAATTAATACCTCATACTTAAATTAAGTATGTTTCAGCTGTTGCTAATTAATTTTAAAAATGGACTTCTCAATAACATAGTTTTTTCAGTTTTATTTTTATCCTTTTTTTATATTTAAACTTAGAACACAAATATATATGTTTATTTAAAACATGGCAAATTACATAAGTTTACCTTAAGAGCTGATAATAATTTCCTTTCGGTCGTAGCAGTAAATGCCCATATATTTTTAGCCATTGAGACTTCAACAACTCTTGAAGTGTTGGCTTTTATAATAAAAATATCGAATTTTGAACTTGTACAAGGTTGAGCAAATTCTTGCTTTGAAGGCATTTGAAGTGTACTGAATGGCGTTGGCACTGGGGTTCTTTTGAGGACTGCAACTACCGAATGCAGGATTGTAATTAGAAGAAGATGGAGCATTTGATAAAATTGGCATATCATCAGATAACATGATAAACCTACAAAATGAACAACAGTTTAAATAAGTCATGTCCTTATAAATAATTTAAAATAGCAATTGACAAATATACAATGATTACAAGTATTAAATGATAAATGAACTATAGAAATGGATGTGACAAAAACCAATAATTAATTCCTCAGACAGTCACACAATGTTAAATAAATTAAAAAAAAATTCTACAAAGACATTTGCTTACAAATACATTTTTTAAAAGAGTTTTAACTTTCAAATCATGCATGTTATTAGTAATTGTTATTTAAAAACTGTTTTTTAATTAATTAAATTTATTTTACAGTTTTCAAAAAAAAAAATAATTCCAGCATAAAACATTTCTTTTTTACCAAACAAACACAAAGTCAAAATAATTAAAACAAATACAAGTTCTGCAATATTCTTCTTATAATTTTTGAATCATATGTTAAACTTAAGAATTTCTTGGATCTGATTATGTGTTTATGAACAATTTGTAAAATTTTTTTTTTTTTTCTCTGTGGATTAGTCAAATTTAATGTTAATAAAAAGAACCATCTCCAACCCTTTTTTTTTTGAAAATAATTGTCAGAATTTAAATTTGAGAAAAAAATAATAGATATTTTAAAAATTAAACGGGCCTTTTTCAAAAAAGAAAGGATACAATGCATGTAATATGTTAATATGCTTGAATGTTTAATAAAGTCATAATACAGTAAAATATGTTACTTTAAAAAATTTCATAAAAATAAAATTAATAACCAATTGAGATATTTATAATGATTTTCACTTCTGAATTATATCAAAAGTGTAAATTTTGTTAAAAAAAAAAATTGTTCTTCTCATTTCATACATGTGAAATTTGTAATATTTTTTTTTTTTTTTTTTAACCTTTGTATTTTTTTACATCCTCAGGTGAAATTTTTTGATTAATTTACATCTAATATATAAAATTCTCGTGTTACAGTGTTTGTTGCCAAACTCCTCCGAAACGCTGTGACCGATTCTTATGAAAGTTTTTGTGCATATTTGGTAGGTCTGCGAATCGGTCGTATTCTATTTTTTATACCACTAATGATAAGGGTGGTACACCCCTAAATATTTTTAAAAATTTCTTTCGCAAAACAATGTAGTTTTTTTTTTTTAAATTTCTTAGTCATGACATTACAGCACGTGTGCTTAAACAAAATTAAAGTCTTTAATTGGCTTCATTTTTTTTTTTTTACTTTTATTTAATTAAGTGATCTTATATAAATCAACACGTGTTGTGACTCGCGCTAACAGCGGCCATTGCTTTTACCTGTATATATTATACGCAACGTTTTTGTGGGAATAGTTTTCATTTAAAAGAGAAATATTTACGTGTTAAATAAATATACGTGTTTTATCATTGTTAAAGGTAAATCAAATAATAAGAGAACGAATACTGTTATATTTGCACGTGTTAATATCTTAAGTTGTCTTAAGTTAATGTTTTGTTAAGTTATATTCTTTGCACGTGTAGCATTAAATTATATTTACACGTGTAGCGTGTGCCAATGTTTAGTTAAGCAAAATTGGCAACTTTATTATTGTTCTAAGAAAAAAATAAAGATGGCTGTTATTGCATTTAACTTACAAGTGTAATTGTGTTGTAATTTACCTTATTGTGGCGAATCTGGGATTCCAGTAAAATAAGTGTTATTTGCAATTTGAAGGCATAAGATTATCGCATAAACTTATAACGACAAACTATTTGAAGGCACTTTGTTACTCCTTTCAGGTGATTTCAGGCAAACCCTTCCTGTCATTCCACGTTCAATGTACGCTGATGAGATCAACACTTGCTTAAAATCATCGTCACTGCGGCGTAATGTTGAAAAATTACAACTAAAAGTAAACATGCGCGTTCAAACGCTTTAAGATCCATCCGCTGAAACATTCTCAAAACAACTGTTAGATAATGGCAATGGAAAAATTGCTGTACATGAAAATACTGGATGCGTAAAATTTCCGATTGTTTTGCGAGTCGATGCAGAAATCTATCTCATTGACCACATATTTCCCAATGTATGCACACAATTCAAAAATCTTGATTGGTTTGCAGAAAGAGCAATTTTGTCAGCAAAAAATGTGGACGTCAATGGTTTAAATTTCGAGATACAAACAGTTGTTGCCAGGGAACTTGGTGTCATATAAATCTATTGATTCAGTTTGCGATGCCAATGAAGCTGTAAATTATCCAATTGAGTTTTTGAATTCATTGGATTTGCCAGGCATGCCACCGCATCATTTACAATTAAAGGTCGGATCTCCGGTTATTTTGATTCGTAATTTGAACCTACCATAGCTGTGTAATGGAACACGATTAGTCATTAAAAAATTAATGAAAACGTTATCGAAGCCAGCATTTTGAATGGTAAGCACCGAGGCGAAAATATATTGCTGCCACGAATCATTATAATTCCCACAGATGAGCCAATTGAATTCAAACGTATTCAATTTCCAATTAGATTGACATTCGCAATGACAATCAATAAGTTGCAAGGCCAAACGATGTCTGTTTGTGGCTTAGATTTGGAGCACACCATGTTTTTCCCACGGACAACTATACGTGGCATGTTCGCGTGTGGGTAAACCATCCAGTTTGTTTGTGTTGGCTAAAGACGCACTAACCAAAAATATCGTACACTCCATTACACTTAGAGATTGATGTTGATTATTTTTTAATTGTCATAATTAGTAGTAAATATGTAAAAAACTATTTCCGATGCATACACAGCTATTATATAATGTAATTTAAAATATATTTATTAATTTAATAAAATATAAAAGATGAAATAAATAAATGGTTAGTGTATTATCATTTTATACGCCGTCATTGTCTGCAACGTTCCATTCCTCTTCCAATCATAACCACATTTCCACACTTATAGTAAGTTAGTTTTTTTTTTATTTAACTAAAAAAAATTTTATAGAAATAATGTATATGGCAAGACAACGTTTGCCGGGTCAACTAGTTTTTTTATATATGTTTCATGCATATTTCTCTTATGCTTTTACTACAGTTATTTTCTGCATATATTTTCTGATTTCTACCACAGTAAATGATATTGCTGCAAAATCGAATAATTTATTTGAAATTAAAAATAGTTTGGTTTAAGATCTCGAACATACAAAATCAATAATTTATTGTTACATGGTATATTGAAGAAAATAAATGAACAGACAAGAACTGTCAGCAAATTATGTCATTGCAAATTATATTACACTGGATTTTTTAAACTTATATTATTTTATATTTTTTTAATGCCTGAAAGTTACTACTATGAATTATATACTGCTGCTTTTAAACACAGGAAATTACATTAATCTTAATTTGTTTAATCTTATCATTTTTATTAAATATAATCTTAAAACAAATAAAAATTACATACCAGATGCACCATATGGATCATTTGGATTAAAATAACTAGAATTTCTATGACTTGGATTAGCTGTCATTTGCTTTCGTAAATCAAGTAATGACGCATAATCTGATATTAAAAGGTCTTGGTCTCTGTCCGATTCCAATAGGTTGTTGTAAATTTAAAGCCTGATCTTCTGCAACTAATACACCTGCAATTGTGCGAATCACAGCTTCATCTGCTTGAGTGTAAGCCTTTAAAGGTGCATGCATGCGCTTCAAAAATAAAGCATGCCATTTTTGACGAAGCTGTAGAACAAGGCGGGCAATCTAAAAGAAAAAGAAAAATGATTTAATTTCAAAACTACTTTTGCTTTGTCCTACTTTTTTTATTCGATTTTTCTTAAGTTGGTGAGTCACATTATTATACAGCTTTTCCTTAATGCATTAATTCATTTTTACATCCATGCTTTCTTTAACATTTAAATATGTTTTATTGGATACAAAAAATGCTTTTCATAAAATATTACCTCTGGTTCCACTCGAAATGATATCCAATCATCTATTTTGAACATTGCTTTTTGATTATCAAATTTAGAATCATCTTCACTGTCTCCTTCTTCCATATAACCTTCCAAACGAGCTATAATTGGAAAAAAGCACAAATAAATTATTTTAATCTACAATATCTGCAGTTAGAATATAAGATGCTGAAAAAATATAAAATCATAATTTATACTATAACTCATTATTTCAAATTCTAATTTTTAATTAATTGCACATTACAATTTTTTAATCAATAAGTTAACAGAATTAATTTAAAAGTAAATAAATAAAATTATAAATTTTTTTCGAAAAATATGATAAATTGATTGAGTACCTTGATCTGGTTCATGAAGAGCATCAAGAGGAAGTCGTGCGGGCCCAGCAAATAGTGCAACTGCAATTGGTGTTACAAGAGTATTGCAATGTGCGTGTGCTATACTGCTAGTGCGCATCATTTCTTCATAAAACAACCAATCACATCTCAATTCAGAAATTGTTTGTTTATGCAAGGCAGCGACTGAATGCTTAGCTGAGACTGGTAGCTTATTTAAAACTGAAGAGTGATGAAATTTAACTTTGCTTTCTTTTTCTATGTAAAAGAAATATAAATATATATTAATTCCAGTATTTTTAATTTTTACTTGCAAAAAAAATAAAAATAATAAATCTTAAGTAAGGAAAATATTAGAATTAACACTTACTGTGTTATTAACTGTTGTCGATCTCTATCAATACGTATTAAATTTGGATATGTTCCAGCACACAGAGCAGCCTTAATAACAGCCCATATTTCTGAATTAGTGTTTAAATCACGAATATCACCGTTTCCTCTAGGGCGAATGAAGCCTGAAGCTCTAAGCTGCCCAAGCAATTGTGATCTCATTCCAACAATCATTTCCATAGTAGCATGAGAAATGAAATTCCTACTGCAGAAAACACGCTCATGACCTTCTACCTTAGCTTTCTGCCAAGCCTTTAAAATATAAATAATTATTTTCTATGTCAAGAAGAAATAATTCAGTATGAATGATGAAGTCAAATGATTTTTAAATATAAATATCAGATATAGCATAATAAAAATATTAATATTCTCATTAATAATTCTTATTATAATAACCTAATAAAAAGAAAAATTGACATTCTAAATTAATATTCACAAATACTAACAGAATCATCAGCATTTTGTGGACAACTACAGAAGCACTCACAAATTTTTAAAGTTTCCAAAATTTTTTGAATAATGGGAGAATAAAAAATAAAATAATTTCACATTAAAATGCCTGTTATTAAAAAACTATGGTAAAAGATTTAACCAACAAAGAATGTGTTTTCTATTTTATATTGAAGATTCTCTTTATATAGTGTAAACATGATTCTTTGGAAAGAAAACTATCAATTAGGTCAGTTGTGGAGTTTGATGAATTGATAGAAAAATTCCAGAAGTTTTGATGCACTTAGCAAATTTTTAATATTGTAATAATACATGCTTTAAAAGAAGTTTAAATAAGCTATTTAAATATTAATTTTAAGTAGGCAAATAAAATTTAAATCTACAATTTGATTATTAAATATACTAAAACTAAACAGTACAAAAAATGTAACAAATTAACCCCAGCATAACTTTTATAGAACACATTAATAATTTGAATAAAGCACCAAATTTTACTTAAAATAGAAAGAAAAAAAAAACAGTTAAAATATTTCTAAATTTTTCTCAAACAAAATTGTGAGTTAAATGCTAAAACATTATACTTTATTATTATAGATTAACAACCAAAGAAAATATAAATAAAATGCTTCAATAAATTAATTACCTGAAAAGCTCTTAACAAAACCATATGATCACTATATGTTTCAGATGCAAATTTTCTTTTGGCCATTGCAACAGCTCTTTTCTGAGCAGGCTGAGAAGGTAGCAAAACTAGAAAAAAAATAATACTTCAGTTAAATTTATAATTGGCTTAACTTAATGTAAAAATAAATGAATACCATAAATTGGAGGCAATACAAAACATTATTACACTGTAATTTATGCATAGCTTATATGTGTAAGCAACAATATATTGCAATAGTATATGCTTCAAAAAGGATTTATACAATGTAGGCAATATATATTTGCCTGCATACATATAAACAATAAATTACAAACATATAAAGAATAAATTATATGTTCTACTAAGCATTTGATGCTTAATAAAATATGCTACAATTAACTTATAATTCATATAAGTTTTAGACATGATAATATGAAATTAGTAAATAAGAATAAAAATCAAATTAGGAATTATGGGTAAAAAGATATTAAAATAATTCAGTTAAAAACTCAAAAGATTTTTGTTGTTATGGCGAAATTTGTTTTTCGGATCTTTAATTTCTTTCTTTCAATTAGACAATCCATAATAATAGTTTTTCTATGGATAAACGATTTTAAGGCAAGTATAAGGGATAAGGATTTATTATCAAGAAAACATGATTTTTTTCAAGGAACTATTTTTATTTTCTGAAAAGAAAATTATATATTTTATTTCAAATCATTAAAATAATAAGCTAAGGAATACCAAGACAGAGATAATTACCAAAGATAACAGAAATAGGAGCATTACATTATAACATAGCCAACATTGGGGAATGAAAATTTTTTGAGAGATTTTTGCATGAATAGATTTCGTAACAAAAAAAAAAATTAGTGTAGGTGTTTTTGATATAGGAAATTTTAAGTTATATAGGAATTTTACAAAATAAGCACATCTGCACTAAAAATAAACAAATTAAAAGGAATAAAATAAAAGGTAAAAAATTGCTTTATCAATAAATATTAGCATTTCTCTGAGTGAAGACTATTTAAAACAAATTTTCTCAAATAAAATTCTTGAATATATGAAATATCGAGTAGGTTTACCATAACTACTATGCTTTGAATATGGGGCATGTAAATATATAAAAATATCTTAAACAAATTGTTATTATCCAATTGATCTAAAACAAAACTCAAGATCAGCTTGAAACAAACTCTGAGATAAAATATTTTGTTGCTTATAGATTGCTTTTATATTTTCATTTGTGATGGATTATTTTATCATTACAACTATAGGGGATTTTCATCAAATTCCTACCTTTTGTACAAAAATCCCTTTTAAGGAAAATTTCTTTCTTTTTTGATAATATTCAAAGAGTTCAGAAGAAGGGGTTGAAAATCGGAAGTCTCTTGAATAAATTGTTGGCATGTATGTAATAATGTTGATAAGTTAATAAATATAAAAGTAAAAACAAAATAAACTTACATGGATCACGATAAGCTAAGCAACAAACAATTGTTAAAACTGGATCAAGGCATTTTAAAACTACTGAATAAGAATCATTTTCCCAAAACGAGGCTCGATGGGCAAATCCAAAAAGATGTAAGCCTAATTCTGTGAGTTCTTCCCAAGGATCAAAAGAGCATCAATAGTCTAAAAAAATCAAACTGATGAGACAATACATCTAAATAACATATTAAGCCAAGTATTACTCTAATATAAATTTAATCCTTTAAAAGTAGGTAAGAACAAAGTTTCATCAAATTTTCAATAAAAAATTTGTAGCAGATTTGTAATGTAAAATTTATTTTTGAAAAATACAGAAGTAAATTTTTCCTTTAAAATATTCATATAGTTCTTTTAAAAATTGGAATTAAGGCGAACTTTCCGATAATTAATTGGAATAAAGATAAAAAATTAATTTTGCTGTTGATAGTTTTAATTAATTCTAAACAACAAAAGATTGAAAAGTATGAATTCAAATTTGCTCTTCTTTTTATATCAATATTCTTACTTTATTTTCCTAAATATTTTTAAATGAGGTTTTTTCATTTGGTCTACAATTTCTTTAAAACCATAATTGCATCTAATATTAAAACTAATACAAAAATCAACTTTGAAATGCTATGATTTAAAATATAAAATAAAGAATAAGTACAAAAGAAAAATTTTATAAATAAAAATAATTCATTTTAAAAAGAAAAGCAATAATAATTTTTAAAAATCTAACAATACTTTGATACTAGAAAATATGTAACTAATAATTAACTAAAAATATTAACATTATATATTCATAATATCAATTAATAATAACTGATATTATTGTAAACATGAATTGATATAAAAATAGTTAAATAAAGTGATTTAATTTATACAATTTTTGTTATACTTAATAGTTAGAAACAAAAAAGACTTACCTTTAATAAAGTAACAGCATTTCTGGTTACCATAAATGGAGGTGGATCTGGAGCTTTAGCTAAGAAATCAGCAATTGGTGCATTTGGAGGAGCAAGAAGTTTAGCTTGCAGGCATAATTCATGAATTGGTACTCTGAGAATCTCAGGTACTTGAAACTTTTGAAAACTGTTGAAACGAAGTCTACTATATAAATGATAACAAAGTCCTGGTCTACAGCGTCCAGCTCTTCCTCTACGTTGAATAGCACTTGCTTTTGATATCCATCCAGATTTTAATTGAGTAACACCAGTTATAGAATCATAAGATTTCTAAGGAATAAAAATAAAAAATTGAGAATAAAACATATAAACAAGTAAAATAAGAATGTAAATTAAAGTCAGACCTAATAAAAATAGAAAAAGATAATTCTTTTTAATAATTACTCATTTCAAATTAACTTACTTCCTTTACTTTTCCACACTCAATAACAAATACTACATCATTAATAGTTACACTGGTCTCTGCAATGTTTGTTGCTAAAATCTAGAAAAAAAGAAAAAAATAATTTTAATTCCATTAATAAAAAAAAAATGGTACTAACTATAAAATTTTTAGCTGAATAAATTTTTTCTTGACATTATCGCTAATATAAATAGATTAATAAGTTACTTCAAACTCTTTCTTATTATAAAAATTAATAATTATGCTAGACAACTATGATACAATTCTTTAGAGTGCTAACAATGATGGATATATATGAAAGTTTAATTAATTTATAACAAATTATAATAATAAGCGGAACATTTGGCAAGATATTAATTACAAATTCTACACAATTTATTTATAACACATTATTTTATATCTTCTTTTTTTAATAAGCATATATTTTTAAAATTAAATTTAATTCTACAGAAGAAAAATTAATAAGCTGACATAAATTATTAAAAAAAAATTATTAACTTTTCAGTAATATAAAAAAAAAAACTTACATTTTTATTTAGTTGCTTTAATACTTACTATTTTCTTACCCTGGAGGAGCAGGTCTAAATACACGTTTCTGATCTGCACTTTGCATTTGTGAGTGAAGGGTAAACACCATAGTTCTATGATAAAAAAAATAATTAGGCTCAAATCAAATTTTTAAAAAGTTTTTATTTCATTTATATAAGTTACAAAATTTTGAATATTGGTTTATTTTAAATTTATAAAATTTTATATTTTTAAAAAAATTCACCTATTTTCAGGTATACTATGATTTTCATTGAGGATTCTGTCACGGAGAGTCACAATATCATCATAACCCGGCAGAAATATTAATACAGAACCTAAAAAAATGTTATTTCGTTAATGTTTTTAGTCTCCTATGCACATAATACTTTATTAACATCCTAGTATATATCAACATAAATATTGAAAAAAATAGTGCACTAAAGCTACATATTACATATATATATATATATACACATTTATCAAAAAAATTAAACATTTAATTACTTTATACAATAAGAACGATGAAGCAATTAGAAGATAAATAATTCGGCTGGGTCATATTTTAACGTATTTTGTTTCACCAATTTACCAAACAGGTGATTATTTACAAAATGTGGTACAATGTTTTGAAAAATTAGTAACTCTGTTTACATTATTACATCTATATTTTTATTTCCCACATGTTTAATAGACAGTAAAAATGATGAGCAAAAAGGAATTTGTTTTTTTTTGAATTTTCGAGAAATTTTTTTTTTTTAAATTAAAAAATGAATTTTGAATCGCAATCTATTTTAATGAATGCAAAAAAAGTTTATGATTGAGTAGGGCATTCATGTGAAGCAAAACTAAGAACATAAAATACACTGTTTATAGCTACTTATTAGTGTAGTACACTAAACTTCTACAACTGCAACTTATACCCGATTATGATGTTAGCAACAAATAAGTATGGTGGCAGGCACATATTATTGTAAATCTCAGGGCAGACAGATCAACCAAAAGAGGGAGATTGGTTGCCCAAATTAAAATGACACATTTTATATTAATCATTTATGTAACAGAAGCAATAATTGTTACAAATTTGCCTTTTTGTATAATCTTAACTACAGGGGCATGTTTAATCATGACATAAAATTAGTTATATTTGCATTTGAAATTATGAACGTGTAGTTCTATTTTCCATTCTCTTACAATTTGTTATTTTTAACTGCATTTGGTATTTATTTTAATTGGAATTCATTGAAACAAGTTGCTTGTTTGATGGAATTTTGATGTCTACAAGTCGAGTGAAGTAAAGCTAAACTGGAATTTTATCAGTAATTATATTTATCATATAAATTTGATGTAAAATTAAATATAATTATTTTTAATTGTACAAATTAAATAAAAATATTACAAGAATGGAAAACACATAATATATAATAACCAATTACTTAAGAGTTTTTATAATTTGCTAATTAACTTTATGAGTTTAACAATAAATTTTATGAAAGATCTAAAGTTTATTAATTCTGGAAAAAAATGTAAGTATAAAAATACCACGCATATTTAATATGAATTTAAAGTTTTGGCCTTTTATTTATGAAAAATGTTTCTGGTGAGTTTAATATAGAGTTAAAATATAAGATTCAGTTTGTTTTTAGAAATATATTGGGGTAAAAAGTACATTTAAAAATTAATACTATCAGACCATCACAAATTATTTAATTTCTATTAAATGCACTTCTGAAAAAAAGTTTATTGTTTATTTCATTACTTTTTAAAAAAAAGAAAAAGTTACCATCTTCTTGACTAGCAGATATTCTTGTCAGAAGACATATTATTAGATCATGATCAATTTTTTCTTCGTCGATACTATGAGTATAAGCATCAATTAGTACTTTGTCTTCTTCTCGAGTTTCTAATTGATCTTCCACTGTATTATTGGCTGATTTGTCAGTGCTTTCATTACTTCGAATGCTGTAAAAATAATAGCTAAATTATTGTTTTTAAAACAATTGCAAAAAAAAAAAAAAGATAAATTAAATTACAAAAGCAATTATATTTATTTGAAAAATCAATACTTTATTTTTAATATTTGAGAAATCTTTTCTTACTAGGATTAGTAAATTTTTCATGCATTTAGTACATTGCAGATAAAAGAATATCCAAGATAAAATATTCTAAAATTAAATTTTATTGGACTTACACTTGGTTACATCAAAATGTACTCTGATATGATCTTGGGTGCATGATATTAATATGAAAGACATTTGTAGTAATTATCACCCCGCCCCATCCATTTCTAATTTCACAAATGACTGTAGACATGTAACATTCCTCTTGGCAAACAAATTTCTCAAAGTCATTAAAGTCAGGTGAAGTAAGGAGCATTAACTTTCAATTTTCAGTGAATCAATCCTGAATGCATCTGACCTGAGACACAAGAACAACTTTTGTTTAGTTAAACTAATTTGAAGACAAAGGCCTCTCCATATAAGAAACAACAAATGTGGGTTAGTCCTAAGTTTTCTTCTGGCTGCTTACTTGTACATTTGGTCTAAATACCAGCTTCTGAGAAACATGAACATACATACAAGACACACCACAATGCACATACAGACCACACATCAACACAGATGCAAATATGGAGAGATTTTGATTAGCAAAAAGATAAATTTGGTTTGAAAAAGTGGATTTGGATTGCCAAACCTGTATTATACAACAGAAAAAGTAAAATTTCCAAATATAATAGAAATTTTATATTAAAAACAGGACAATAAAATAAAAATTCCTAGAATACATACCTCTGGTTTGTTAATACTTCAGCTATTTCTTTATGGCCAAAATTATTAGCCCAATCAGCAGCAGTCCATCCATTTGTAGATTTAATATGAATGCTGGCACCAAGAACAATTAATTGTTCAACAACATCTATATTACCTCTACCAGCGGCTAGCATCAATGGACTCACATTTGTCTCACTGTGCTGATAATCAACTGAAAAAAAAGATAATATATAAAAAATATCTATAATGTTTTTAATCATAAAAATATAAAAAAATTATCAATAAATTCTGCAATAACCACATGTTTATTTTCAATTTAAAAAATATCTAACTTAAAATTTCAATCAAATATTTGACATTTTGTAGAATGCTAGTATAATTTTTAAGTCTACAACTGCAGGAAATATTACAATATGCTACACCTTTTTAAATAAAATTAATAAATAAAAGATCTTACTGAATTAAATAAAAATTATATTACTTAAAGATTAATTTACTATGACCAATAATATATGTATTATGTGCTATTTTTACAAAATGAATAATTAAGCCTTTTTGTATGCTGTGTTAAAAACCTCTTAATATTTAATTAATTTGTAAAAGTTGTATAAAATTTAATTTTTTTAATCTAATAAAAATACTCGAAGTCACATATTTTAGATATTAAAACATGAGAATCACTATTATAAAAAAAATGTGACAAATAAATACATGCACAATATTGAAAAAAAAAACAACAAAGAAAATGATTATTGCTCACCTGATACACTTTCTGATAGTATTAGTTGCATTAAATAAGAAAAATCATTTTCTCCAGATATCAAGCATCTTCAATAATTTTATCTACAGTTGCTGTTAAATAAGGGGTTAGATGTCTCTCTTTCCATCTCCAACTGAGATATACAAGAAAAATATTTAATATTTTTAAAATAAGCATTCAAATACAACATTTTTATTATTGTATAAAAAAAACTTGTTTATTAATAAATAATTATTATTATTTAAATTATTTCATGACAAAACCAAGCAACACTATTTCTATAATGTGTTTATGTATGTAGTATGTACATAAAAGAGAACATAAAAAACTACAAAAGTAAAAGCACACGGAAAAATCTAAAAAAATGTGTACAAGGGACTTTTCAGAAACACAATCAGTTTGTATAGCAAAACCATATTAATATTTTCCAAATATAAATTTACCATGTGCTTACTAGCAGTTCAATTAAAAAAATTTATATAAAAACAGAAATTTAAAAATGGATTTATTCAGCATCCAAAGTGTGCATAAACTGCAATGATGAAGATGAAAATTATCAGACATACAAACATCATAGGATGAACAGTAAAAATTGCACAGGCAGATAAAAAAGGATATATACAAAATATACAATAACAGCATAAAAAACAAGTTGCCTAGAAATGAGATTAAAAAACCATAAGAAAACTAATTATGATATATTACGATATACAAAATTCTCAATTTTTTTTTTTTTTTATAAATACTAAAAAAAAATATTTATTTAAAATAAAAGGTGTGTGTGTTTATGCTATTTTTTTTTTCTCTCAATAATAATTTCAGATATAAATGGATTTCTCACAAGACAAAAAATGACCCAATATAAAAGTGACAAAAATTATCCTTAAAAAAATTGGGAAATAACAGACATAAAAAGTATAGATTGCAATAATTTTGCTGATTCATTTCTATAAAAATGCAACATATTTTTTTTGGTTAAAATAGCATATTTATTGGAAGAGAATATAATATACTTACAAATGGATTTCATCATTTATTCCCATGAAATTGAATAATAGACAAAAAGTAGCAAAATTTAAATAAGTCAACATAAAAAGTATGAAATCAAGACAAATTCAAGTTAGAGAATGAAATTAGTTGAAAGGGATAGAATCGATAGTAACTAATTGTTTATTAGTTCACAAAAAATGAAAACAAAATTGAAAGATGTGTACATACTTGCATCACCAATAATCTAATAATACTTGCATCACCAATAATCCAATACATAATAAATATTATTGTTGTTGTTTCAGTTGAATTTAGATAAAATAAAAGTACTTTGTGATTTAGAAAAAGAAAATATTAATATTACAATTTTAAATTGTAAGGATTCAAGGAAAAAAAAAAACACCTTCAATGTAAGGATTCAATACAAACATTTCTATTTGAATATCATGTAAAACATATTTTTTGCTTAGCAGAATTTTTGTGAAATAAGGAAAATTTCTATAATCAATAATTTAGTAATAAAAATTTAGAGAATTAAGCATCCAGTGAATATGGGTAAGTTTTTTAATTTACGTAACTACTCAAAAATTAAAATGTGAATGTATATCCTTTATAAGAAAACATAAAACAAATCAGAAATACTGTTTATTTAAAATGAAAGCCAAATTAAAAAAGAAAAATACATAATTATGTATTTATTGTACTATATTACAAAATGCCTGTAAGTCTATATTAAACAATGTCTTTAAAATAGTTATTAAAGGCCTACTTCGGGAGGTGCAAAGAAAGATGCTCCAAGCCAAGGTCATCATAATAGCTGTGTTTTTCTAATTCAGATGTTACATTATCAGTTGCACTTGCATTTGGATTCAAACTTTGCACAGAACACCAATAATCCAATTTTTTTCTGGATTTCTGTTTCTCAGAATCTCGCATGTATTTTATCATAGGTTTATTCGAATATCCAGTTCTAAAAAAAAAAAAAAAATGATTTAATGCTTTTTATAACATTAAAGAAAAAAATTATAACACTATCAAAGTATAAGGAACTATCGAATGCTATTTACATAATCTTACCCTTTTAAAACATCTTCAAGAAAAAATGTTTTTACTTCATACACTCTACCAGGAACTGAAATGAATAAGAAAAATTCAATTTCATAAATATGATTATAATATTAATCCTGATTAAAATTGTAACAATCTTCATAAAAAAGAAAAAATTTAAAAATAAAATTTAACAACATATGGAATAACATAAAGGTAAAAAAATTTTTTTAATTAGAACTAAACTATTCAATATTGAAAAGAAATTAAAACAACTTTTAAATAATACTCAATTACTAAAACATACCTTCTATAGCTGGGCAGTTACTGAAATATTTGCAAAATAGCTGCATGTCTAAAGCTGCTGACATAAGTATAAGCTTTAAATTTCGGAATTTTAGTATTAAATCTCTCAGTACAATAAGTAAAAAATCACAGTATCGATCCCTTTCATGAAGCTCATCCTAAAAAGAAATTAACAACATCTAAGTTAAAATAAAAATAAAAATCTTATCTTCTTTTATTTTAATTTATTTAAAAAAAAACTTCTGTTTTTTTTTTTTAAATTCTTTTTTTCAGTTTAATTCATTTTTAATTACAGAAATTTGTATTAGTTGACTCAGAAATTTGCTCTTGGTTCTTTTTTTTTTATTCAAGCAGAGCTTATTATTTAGTTAAAAATTCATATTAATCACAATTCTGTTTATAATTGAATTCAACTGGAATGTCTAATAAAAAAAATGTATTGATTCAAATATAAATTTCATATTTTAGACTTACAACAAAGTTCTAGTTTCAGATCAGAAATATGTATTTTATGAACAATACATTTTTAAAATCAAACAAATGAAAACTGAAATACATCAAATTAAAAAAAAATTTACAGTATTAAAAAAATTTTAATGACTTTTATTATAGTAAATTAGAAATATTTACATTACCTTATATTATATAAATCAAATAAAATTAGCTCAAATGCTTACAGAATTACATAACAGATGAATACTAACAATAACAAAAATTATTCTATAAAATTTCAAATCGTTTCAATTTGGAATCTTACCACAATAATATGAGTTACAGTGGCTATTGATGCATCTCCGCCCATAAGAGTGCGCAAAAGCACACCATTTGTGCAAAAAGTAAGTAAGGTTTTAGGTGATATTCTAGAAAAAGAAACATTATGTATACATATTATTAATAGTAATATATACATATATATTTAGAATTAAAGGCTGAATGCATATTATGGTATATAAGCAATTTCAAAACAATCAAATATAAAGAAAAGAATTTGTTATAAAAAGTATCTTTACAGCCCAAATTGTTTAATGAATAAGTTTAAAAATTAAAAACAAAGTTTTTGTAATGTCACCACAGGAACAGTTGTATTTGGAAATGTATTGTCACGACCAAAACATCCATTAATAGCAGTTCTAATCCGAGATTTAGAAACTTCTAGGTTTTCTGTTCCCTCAAGTAACAATTCATCATAATATATCTATCAAGTTTAAATCTTTATTTCCTCATAAAATATTTCAATATTAGGTCTTAGAATTAAAAAAAATAATTTATTGTAATTATATACAAATTACGGTTATACTGAGATAATATGCATAATATTAAATCAACATTACACAAAAATATACTGATTTTTGTGTGATCTAGAAAATTTTCTAGAAATGTGTAAGGTGTTTTGAAGAAAATTTATATTTTACTGGCAGATATGATAGAGCATTACTTGACTAAATAAAATATTTTTAATTTCGATACATTTTTACCAAGTAAAAATATTGGTGCAAAATTAAAAATTTAATATTTTAAATAGCTCACTTTGAGTAATGTAAATTAGCTAAGCTTACTATAAAAAAAAAAATTTTAGTTGTAAATGTAGTTATTCACCTTAAATAATATAAATGAAATTTTTATTTAATTAAAATATAATTACAAAAGAATATTTCATAATTTTTA
Organism: Caerostris extrusa; assembly: GCA_021605095.1. Lineage (NCBI taxonomy): Eukaryota > Metazoa > Arthropoda > Arachnida > Araneae > Araneidae > Caerostris > Caerostris extrusa. Next base: position 58,813 of record BPLR01008313.1, on the reverse strand, counting down.
ACTATGTACCATATAAAAAAATTAAATTAAAAAACAAATTAAAGTTCTAGGCATTTTAGTTCTAGAAAATACACACAGACTGAGAAATCTCTTGCTTTATATATATATACAGAGAGAGAAAGAGAGAGATACAATATTTCAATAGTACACAAAGGATATATGTACAAAATCAGAAACTTAATTTGATAAAAATAAATTACCTGCTTTCTAAACGAACTTGATATCCTACACTTTGACCAATTTTATCATCACGTTCCATAGCAACTCTTTCTGCTACGGTTATAGCTGCTAATCTCCGAGGCTCAGTGCATATTATACGACAAGGCTGACCAACAATACTACAATGATCTAATATAAACTGTGGAACCTGTATTTGAAACATAATAAAAAGAAAATCAACCTGATTTACATAATTACTTTTATAAATAACAACATTAACAAAGGTTATATTAACAAAGAAAGGATTATTAATAAAGAATATATATATATAAATTAGGTAAGATATTTTAAAAATTTAATTTTTAAATTTATTCTATTTTAAATTTTTAATATGTAGAATTTATACAGAGATCTATTATAAGAAATTATATAGTAGAATTTTAAAACAGTAGAAAAAAAGTTGAAACAAATAATTGTAATTATAAATTTTTAAGTTCCACAATCATTTTTGAAATTCATTTGTACAGAAAAAAAAATTATCAAAATTTTTCTTCATAAATAAATTTTTAATTTGAAACCTACAAGAATTAAAAAGCTATTTAAAACACATCTTAAAAAAATTTTCCCAATACATGATTACCCTTGAACCTTCTTCCTAGGTAATGTTCCTTACAAATTAAGTGTGAAAATAATTACCTACTCTAATTTTTTATTTTGTTTATGCACACTTAATTACGGAAATTTGAGGAATTAAGAATATTTTTAATAGTAACAAGGATGTGATTTTATAAAAGTCTCACAATCTTCTTGAAGAACTGAATTTTCTTAAGTTTGTTTACTGGTGTTATATATATATATATATATATATATATATATATATATATATTCCACTTTGCATAACTCTCATTCTCCTTTAAAGATTTAGGTGAATAATAATTGGATAGTTCAATAAAAATTGGCATCTCAATTTTCAAATCAAAATTCAAAAGTTAAATAAAAAGTTATTCAGTTTTTATTAAATAAGTATAATATGTACTCTGCAACAAGTTTTTTTTCCCCCTCTTCCCTTCTTAACAAGAAAATTTCACATTTCTTCAATTTATCTCTAATTCAAATAGAAAATTAAATCTAATTTTTTAAAAAAATAAATTAAACTTGTATAGATAGACAGATATTTATTTATTTTGCATATACAAAATTCCATAGCACTACTTTATAATTATAAATGAATAAAACACTTTTCCCAAATGAGAAGACAACACAAATATTTTATTTGAAAGATGTATTCCTAGAATAGCACGCTTTAACTTCAATATAAAAAGGATAACTTTTAAAAACAATTTATTTTCTTTTTTAACGGTTTCCTTTTCAACTTATAGTTGCACTTCATTATATTTATTTTGAATTGGATAAATCTTTAGTACAAAATAGTAAAAGTAATTGCATAATGAAATAAGGTTATCTTATAAAATCCTAAGAATTTCTATTTGCTAAATTCTTATAATATAATATGCATGCATCTAATAATGAGTAATACACAAATTAAAACATAGCTACACAAACTAAAAAGTATAACCCTAATAATAAAAGAAAGAATTTTACATAATTATTCAATTTCTAACACTAGAATATCATTCAGAGAATTAATTTAAAAATATCTTTAAAAATATAAATACATTTATTTAAAATAGTTTATTTAGTTAGTTTAAAACAGTTTTCTTTAGTTATCAATAGTTTTATTATTTTACCTGAGTTGTTTTTCCACTTCCTGTTTCACCAGAAATTAAAACAACTTGATGACATGAGATCATCTGAATTATTTCTTCTTGGCAATTCCATATTGGTAAATTTTGGCGAAAATATAGTAAAATCATTTTCACATTTTCGGGTGGAATCATAGGGATTCCATTGCTGAGTCTTCCAATGTTGCGGCTGACATCCCGAACTGCAGCAATTATGTTTCTTAAATAAACTTCTTGCAATATTAACATAAGATTTTAAAAATGACAATAAACTAAGTAAATTATATAAAAACTTAAAATATAATAAAAACCTAAATAATCAATAATTTTGAAAGAAAACTTTTGATTATTAATAATAGAATTCTAAAAATAAAAACATAGACCGAAGATAAAATTTGACATCTTTTTAAACTCGATTTCTTTTCTCATTTAAACAATTTTATTTAAGATAAACTTTTATTATATATATATATATATATATATAATAACCAACAGTGTTTTTGGAAGTAAATATATGTAACAACTAGAAAATGATCTACAGGTGAGAAAGTGGGGGATATAACAGGGTTTGTTGCTGGATAACACATACTTCCGCTCAGACGCAGTTCAACTTAATCAGCATTTGTACTAAATCAGATGCAACTGTCTACTGAGGGAAAAATTGCAAGCATCATAAAGGGCATTAAGACTAGTTTCCAATTTTCACCAGTCATCTCCAAATGATATCTTTTGATGCCACTGGATTTCAGGAGGAAAGTAATTTGTATTGAATGAATTTAAGTTCTATAAGGCTGTAACAACAGTGGCATGTGTTTTCCCTGATCCAATATTGAGAAACTACCATAGTGCTCGGAACAAGATGATGGAAGATTGTCTGTATTATCAGTCTGCGTTTCTAAAATTAATAACGGAATTTTTCTAGTCAGTACTTAAAGTCTCATCGTATGCATCTCAAACACACTCTTCTTATACATACATCCAAGTTGATAATACAATTTGAAATGCTTGTGATTGGAAATACTAGATTTTTTATGACATCTTCTCTATGCTATTTTGGTTTGTTTTCACATAAGTTATCTTTTGTAATGTACTTATATTTTAATCATTTACATCTCTTCAGAATATATTTGTATAGCCAATTTTGTGGCTGCAATTTAATTTCTTCAGGATGCACTTATCATTTTTTTTTTTTTTATAGTAGAGTGCATTTAAAAGATACAATTGATTTTTTGAAAAGAGTGATAAAAATCCATCATAAAAGATTAAAAAATTTATCAAATTGAGTTATTTCCATAATGAAGGGTGATATTAATTTTTTGACTTAAAAATAGAATTTAAAGCAGTCGTGATTTAAATTAATCTGTACTTCTATAAAAACACAGATAACTGAAAATTAATAAAGTATTACAGGTGTGATAGATAAAAAAACAAAAATTGGGGTAAATTAAATTATCTTTTACAACTTGCGTAAACTGTGCAAAATTACCAAATGGTTTTGAATCGTATTTCTTCATTTTAAAAGTAAATTAAAAATGAATTTTAGAAACAGAAAATTTAAATAAAATATTAAGTAAAATATATTATTTCAAACACATCTATATTAAAGAAAACAACGTTTTAAAATTAGGGCGATTCTACAATACCAAAATATTGCTGGCATGGCAGTTGGTGACAATGTTTTAAAAAATAATGTATCTATATTTTAAATACTAACATTTCAAATATATATATACATAATTGACTTTTCTTTAATCTTTCCAAATTAGAATATGTACTTAGAATTTAGTTTTATCAAGAGAAAATAGATGCCTTATAAATTTCTTTTTTTTTTATTACACAATTCAGATTTATTTACATTACTTTGAAAAAAAAAATGTAATAGAAAAACATTTGATCTGTATCTACAATTCATGATAAATTTTAATTTACTAAAACACTAGTTTAACATTAGACTTATTTTGACACTACTATATACCTAAGAAACTTATCATTCTCTATATATAGAATTTCTCCTATTTTACAGAAATGCAATTATAAACTTACACATATAATACACAAATTATAAACTTACACATATAATATTATTTATCAAATTAATTGTTTTAAATATAAGTTTTTTCACTATGACAACAATCTATTATGAATGAAAAATAATATTAAAACAAAATCAATCTTAATTACTTTCTTGTCCAAGAATTCTATCCCTTTCTGTAGGTGGTAGAAGTTCTTGTCTTTCTCTTGCTGTAATTGGAAATCTTTGAAATAAAGACAGGGTATGTTTTCGTGATATATTTCCTAACTGAAAAACAGCATCAGCTTGCACAATTGTAGAGCCTTCTTTTTTGTATACAGTAAGAAATCTATTTGCCCCTTCTCTATAGAAATATGAAACAAAATGTTTGGTATATAAAAATAATAAATTTCATAATTTTTCAATTATAAAGGTAAATAATATAATGTAATTAAATGAGTAGTATTGAAAAAGAAATTTTTTTTTTATATATTATTACATTAAGTAGAATGTAAAAATAAGAACTGACAGCTAGTAAAATAAGTTTGTTTTTACCTAAAATCAAGAAGCATTTCTCGTTATTAAAAGAGTAAAAATAAAAGAAAGAAAAGAGAGCAAGAAAAAAAAAAAAAAAAAAAAAAAAAAGAACAAGCAAACCACTGTTTATTTTATTTATTTATATATATTTGCTATTCAAAAAAATTTAATATATATATATATATGTTAATTTACAAGTTTCATTTTATCACATTACTCTTGAATTACTTTTCTTCAATACACAATATTTTAATACATGAGAATATAAAATTGAATATACTTATAATATTGTATGATTTTTCTAATATACCTGTGAAAAAAATATACTATACCTTAAAAAATTTTTTTTTTTAATCTTTATATTTGTTTTAAACAATAGGATACAGTAAAGCACTTCAAATAAAATTGTTTATTGTCTTCATAAAAGATTCTTCTATCTTCTATTTTATTTATTGCAACATTTTATTAAACTGTGTAATGGTGCTTTGTAATTAAATTTACTTGAAATAATATTTAATAACATTTTGCAAACATGTGATTCTATAAATTAGATAAGTAGACCTTTATGAATCAACTTATTTCCATAAAGAGAAAATCTCATTTTTTACATTGTAATGAGAAATTTCTTTTATATAAACAGGTGATCAAGTAATTTATATTATAGTTATATGTAATTAATGAATTAAACATTGATAAACACATTTTTCTCAACTATGCAAGTTAACTGACACTTAAAAGTATCACATTTTTACCCTCGACTTTTCGATTTCAAGCCCAATTCTTGACAGTATTGATGAACATATGCTCTTTCACAAGAAGTTAAGGATGAGGGAAATTCATATTCTAAAAGAAACATATATAAATTGCAATAAGATTATAGAAAACTTTCATGAAATCTATGGAAGTAGAAAGATTAAATTTGAAAAAAAAAAAATGAGTTATTATAAATTTTTGTATTCCTAAATATCTAAATCTAAATTCAAAATTATTGAACTTTTGTTTAACATTGATAATTATATAAATCATAATTTAATAAAATTTTTATTTCATACAAAAATTAAATATAAAAATAGCTTTTAGGCCCTTAACTTTTAATAGGTAAATTTGTGATTTATTAATTTTGTATCATTCTGGAATAGTTTTTAACTAATGTATCTAATTTTTAGAAAAATATTTGATTTAAAACAACATCATACCTAAAATTATATAAAAAAGTTTAAATATTTTATTAATGCATTTTCAAACTTTTACATATATTTAATCTGATTCTCAATTTTCAAATGGTTTAAATAATAAAAACAAATAAATACAAGTGTTTTTGGTCCATAAAGGAATATATATTTACAAAAAAAAACTGTAGAAGTGCATTTGTTTTTCTTCTTCATTTTTCTTTTTATAAAATAAAAATCTTTTTTTTAAAAATTAATTCTTAAAAACCATACAAAAAAAACCCCTGAAAATTATTATTTGTTAGAATGAATTTACAGTTAGCATCCTATTATTTAAATTTTCCAAAAACATAACATTTTGAACCAGAATTAAGAAATAATTGTATACAACACAAGAAAAAGAATAAAATAATTCAATCCTATTTATAGAATCAAAATAAGGTTTTGTGAAAGGAGATTTTTATGTAATCTATCTTTGTGCATTATTTTGTAAAGATACAATAAAAATAGCTTGTAATTATATGCAAAAGAAAAAAAGACTGTTGAATTTCATAACATGAATTTTAAAATTGTTATGTCATCATGTCAACCAAATTTCAATAAATAACTGAATAAAATCCAAAGTTTATTAATACATGTTCGATCTCAAACAAATGAATAAAGTTTACATTAAAAAGAAAAAAAGAAAAAGGAAAAAACAGGATCATAGTACAAAAAAAAAATTTAAAGAAAGATTATAAAAATATTAAACAGAAAATATATTTTAGAATTATATCTTAACTTTCTAACATTTAGAAAATAATTAAAATTGAATTATAATTCTAATTATTTTCTAAATGTTAGAAAAAGTTAACTGTAACAAAAGTAAAGTTACAATACACAATACAAAATACACAGTAAAGTTACAATAATAAAAGCAATTTATCAAGTTGATAAATGAATAAAAATTCTAAACATTTCATTTAACGTTTTGTTCACAACAAGAAGTAAAACTTTACCTTTTGCTCGTCGTTTTGACGGAATTTTTTTATTGCTACATAAAATTGCTATACGCAATTCTTTTCTCCTACAGGCACTTTTCTTCTAGTCATGTCAATTTCTGTATTAAACATGCACACTTATTTAACGTGTTCCTGGAATTACACAAAATATTTTTATTTATTTCCCAGTTCGATATACGAAATGTATAAAACCAAATATTTTATTTGGTTAATGTAAGAAAACAAATTACTTACTATAAATGAACACAAAATGTTAGAATTTATTATAATTAATAAACAAATTCAGGAATTTTTATTTCATTAAATATTTTTTAAAAAAGAGAGAAAGGGTCTTCATAAGTTTGGTAGCTATATACAAATATAAGAGTTCGAATTTTTTTTTTTATAATAAATGGAGTCTTGAATTAAATAGAAATATTGTAAAATTAGTGACAGTTCTCTATTGGTTTCAGTTTTATTATTAAGGTGAATAATAGTACAGTTAACTGCACATCACCAGTTAGAATTGCATCCTAAAAATTCAGTTTCGTTTTTTATTGATATCGAATTATATCAATCAATTTCTAAAAATTCTAAATATACTGATTTACAAAAAAAAAAAAAAAAAAAAAAAAATCTACATTAGCCAGTATTTTTGACGCTGAATTGAATAATTAAAACAATTTTCTCATAATGTAGAAATTTTTATATGACTGTCGTGTAAAAAAATACTTCATACAAAAATCAATTAATTTTGGTGATTCTTAAAAAATAATAATTAGTTGAGAAATTATTTTGCTTATGGGTCCGCTTTTGCAGAATTCATCACTAATCGACTAGCATAATTGATCTCTGATTCCCATGATATCTTTTACTATGTTTAAAATATCCTGATGGAATTGTGTTGACATTACATACCTAAAAAAACCCTAAAAATAATACCTTAATACCCTAAAAAAAAATTCAAGTTAAGTAAAGAAAATAGGACTTCAAAGATAGATTGCAATATAAGTATTCTTTTGCTCCCAGCCTCTAGGATGTTATATGTATATAATCTTTTGTTTCCCATAAAAATGTTCACCAAATTCTTGAATGAAACTCGAATTTCGTATAATTCTTCATTTTCATTATTAATTTAACCTATTTTCTAAATATTAGTTGGACGAAAAGTAATACGAGATTTTTAATTTGCCTAAATTCAAATCAATTCGATTTCGATATTCTTTTTTTTTTTTTATTATTATTTTAAATTTTTTATAATTTTCTTTACATTCCATTCCATTAAACTTTATTTTCATTTTATTTTCCAAGAAGTGATAGAATATCGTTTCATATAAAAGTAATAATAAGTTTCATATTATTAATAATAAGTTATTTAATGATAAGTTTTCATATTTGTTGTATCATGCTTTTTGAGTTAGGTTCCATGGAAACGCCGTAGAAACAACATTTCTACCCTGTATCCTATATATATAAATGAAACTCAAGTTTAACATTGGTTTAAAAGTTTCTAGAAAGGGATTTTAGTCTTAAAGATAAATAGAGAAATAGTAATGAGGAATTGAAAAGAGTAGAATCCCATACATGGGAGTCAAATAATAGTCAATAGTCCCAATAGTTGCATGGGATTCAAACAGAGTTAGAATCCCACTGTAACAAGTAGATAACTAGCTGGTAGACTTCATTGTGTGAAAACAACAGCAGTGGAACACCTAAAAATGATAGGAAAGGTTTCTCAGCTGGGTTTGCGTTCTACATATATATATATATATAATTTTTGTTGACTATAGAGCTTGCAGCTCAAAACAGTTAACAACTAGTAAAATGTTTGCGGATAAATAGTCCCAGGAAATCAAATTAATCATATTTTAAGTTGTATAAGAAAGAAAGTTTTTATATTTCATGCAAATATTATTCAATAGAGACAATGGTTAAGCCCAAAAAGAAAACCCTATTCTCACCATAAAGCCAGTATTACATCTAAAGAATGTTCTGTTTTGCATTTGGCCGGAATATAGAAATAATTGTTTATTTTGATATATTATTTCGATTTATTATGATTGTGAATAACCAAATTATAATCTCAGTCATCAACTATGACAATTAGAGAATATAAAGCGGACTTTATCTCACTAAACGACTTGCATTACTCAATAGATAGAGTATGATGCCGTATTTGGTCTGCTATGAACGCTTATTAGTGCGTTTGAAGCACTGTTTCAGCCAGAAAAATCTCTGTATTGTGGATTCATCTCATTATTCAGGCTTAGCTCTTTGATCTTTGGGGAACGTTGTGCTCCGGGTCTAAAGCTGCATCAAACAACAGGTACAAATGTTATTATTTATTATGTACCATTATTATTTATTGCCAACATGAACAAAATGAACTAGATGGTGAACAAATGAACTAGATGGGGACAAATGAACATTTTCCTTCTCGATGGAACTTCACCGCACACGAATGCCATGTGACTGAGTTATTACGATTAACGTTACACCTCAATCCTCTTTGAGCAGGCAGGAATGGGCTCCATCCAATTGTTTTCTTCCCAATTGTTATTCCCTAGTTCTTACCAGTACTGGAAGATGCTATACATGGAAGAAATAGCAGTCATCCCCATTAGCATACTATTCCATGCGGAATCGGACATACTACCTTCACTGCACTCAGTAATGGAATACTGTGGTAGACATGTTGAATATATACATCTGTAAATGCCTCATTTCGCAATTATTACCTCTTTTTTGTCCCCTTTGTTGGAACATTCTCTGTTGTCGAGATTTTTAATTAATTTTTTTTCCGTATCATACAAAATTCCGTAATACAGTAAATATTAATCTGCAAACAACAGGTCTCACTGTTTAATAGATTATTGTTTAACGTATTATACTTTTACACACTAAACTTTAGAATGCCTCCAGTGGGACACAAATTTCAGATCACGGCCAATAATTCCCTCCTCCCTGCCTAGCCTAGGAGCTGTAATGTTCGATTAAATTAGATACTCATAAAATTGCTCATTTATTTTCATTGCCTCTCAAATCAATGAGATTTTCCGTAATATAATTTATATATTGACTCATTCAATGAACATAAAAAAATTATTATCTGTAAAATATAGAAGCAATATTTATAATAAATATTACTAAATCGAATCAGGGCCAGCGAGATTCAATTTGCAATGTTCCCCATTTATTTTATGTTCAATTGTCTACATCTCTGGTGCAGATTGAGTTCACTTCATATTCATCTCGAATCAGACGTTGATGATGTGGCGCATATAACAGGTGGGCTGAAAAGTTCATAGGCTGACACATAAATGGCGCTTCTAGTATTAAGTCCATATGATTTTAGCCCTAACCTTCAAAAGACACGTGTATAAAATTGACAGCTGTTGCACTATTAGTATGTGAGTTACAGCATTTTTAGTGAAGTTATAGCATTTTTAGTGTTCACCACGTGCAGTCCCTTCGGCTGATTGTCGATTGGACTCGGTGTGACATGATGGAGCCATGTTTCATCCATTGTCACGTATCGGCTCAAAAATTCGAGTTTATTACGATTGAACAGCTCAAACACTGCTTAGAATCATCAATTTGTTGTTGTTTTTGGTCGATTGTGAGCTCACACGGCACCCACTTTGAACAGAGCTTTCGCATATCAATTATTCATTCACGATATGTCCAACATGTTCCTTTGATATCTTTAGGGTCTCAGCTATCTCAATCAACTTCCCTTTATGGTTATCAGAAATTATTTTGTGGGGTTTTTATGTTTTTGTCGGTAACAGCCTCTTTGGGGCGTCCACTGCATGCATCATCCTCGGTGCTCGTTTCGCCTCGTTTAAATTTAGCAAACCACTTCTCTACGGTTGATTTTCCTGGTGCACAGTCCGAATAATGTTTATCAAGCCAAGACTTGGCTTCAACAGTATTTTTTTTTCGCCAAAGAGCAATGCTTTATTAACACACGAAATTTCCTTTTTATCCATTTTTTCAAACTAACAAAAGTTGCTTCACTAAAAATGCTATAACCCACATAATCATAGTGCAATAGCTGTCAAATTTATACACGTGTCTTTTGAAGGTTAGGGCTAACTAAAAATTATATGGATTTAATACTAATAGCGCCATCTATGCGTCAGCCTACGGACTTTTCAGCCCACCATTTACAAATCCTTCCTCAGCAAGAAAGTTCTTCAAATGAGATCGAAGAGAACGGAAGGAATCTCCTAGATATTGCACTTGCGGATGATCGTTCCAAATTACGGTGACATATTAGGGATGTAATGCGGAATCCTTTCTCTGAACTGGGCTAAATCTGACACTCATCTGTGGTTCTAGGGCGAAAGACTTTGGGTCAAAATGCTTTGCATGGGAAAACCACAATATAATAAAAATGCATAAGAACTTGAAATTTTAAAAATGTTATTTAAACTTGGAGTAATTTTGGAAAATAAGAATATTAAAAGCTTAATTGATGGATTTAAAGAATTCTAAGTTAAATAATTACAAAATATCGACTTTTCATATATAGAAGAAAAAGAAGATTGTAACTTTTTATTGAACATTATTTCTTTAATAATAATAGTGTATTTTTTTTTTTTTTATGTACTATTTTAAAAATATAGTTTGTATAATGATTCACAGAGATAAAATATTGTTTGTAAATAAAAATATAAGTATAGTTTGTAAATAAAAATACAGTTAGTTTAATGATTTACAAGAATTTTCTTAGTGTCCTTTTCCCCAAAAGAGAAATTTTAAAACTAAAAAATTTTTGATAAAAGGTTTAATTTTTAAAAAAATTTTTTGATTTAAAATTTCTCACAGCCTTAATCTAGAATTAATCGTAACCAATTTTCAATAGTTAAAATATTGTATTTTCTAGAGTCATTTTTATAAAATATATTAAAATTCATATTCTGCTTTTAGAATAGAACTCATAACTTCGAGCCCCAGTCCCTTACCTCAAGACAAATCATATTACTTACATTCAAAAAAAAATTTATAATAGTTGCAAAATAATTATTTGAAAATGATGATAAAGCTTAATTAAAATATTTTTCTGTATTGCAAGATTTTTTTTTTTTTTTCAATTCACATTTCATGTTATCAAACAAATCTTTAAACTATCAACTCTTTTCTGTGTACTTATAAAATCTAACTTACGAAAAGTTCGATAAATTTTTTTGCACTTTCAAATATTTACAACAAAATAAAAAGCACTTTTAATTTTTAAACCGTTCTTTTACATTTTTAAAAAACGCATGATTTTTTTTTTTAAATTATTCCCTTTTAGACAATAAAATCATTACATATTTTCGTTAAATGTATTTTTGCATGCTCTTTTTAAATGTTTTTATTGATTTAAAAAAGAAGGGATAATTTGTTATGAATAATTGATAACAAAAACAATATTTTTGTGACAATGCACTTTTTATTTATTTAAAACATGAATACCATACACATAATGAAGCAGAAAAATTATGCTAGATATATTGGTTTATGCAAATGTATATGTAGTCTTGTGCATGTGTATGTAGTATGTATAAATGTGCGTAAATGTATATGTGTATGCAATCTCTTTATGCAAATGCATATGCATAAACAGATTTTTTATGTATATTGGCGAGTGTCTTATTTCATTTATGTATAACATGAAAAGCACATAGATGCGTAATGAAGAGCCTAGTCTAGAAAATTGTCTTCCTACAAAAATTTCATTGGTGATTACTTTGCATTTTCGAGTTGTACTGGGAAAGTCCAGAAAAGCACTTACCAAGTATCTGACAGACGATGCGAGATGCTTGCACAAATTGTCACAATCACCATCGAATCTCCTCGCTTTTGATAGCAACTGAAAGTTTCCAGCCTATTTGAATCTGAGCCCTACTGCACGTTAGTTACGCTATAGCTGGATTTTGAGTTAACGTTTTGAGATATTTGTAAAGCCTGTTCCGTATTAAAAGATATAATATATCAAATCTAGAGAACATAAGTAAAATAAATAAAAATTAGTTATTGAATTAATACGTTGATTAAATTCAGCTATGAAAAAAAAATTAAGATCAAATAAAAAGTATAAAAAACTGAAATCCTTTTATGAATTTCAATTTATCATGTGGGAACATACTTTGCTGAATGAATACGCATGGGGAGTATGTACATACACCAATGTTAAATAACTTAAAAATTTATGAAGCAATTGGTCAGAATATGAGAACAGGAGTCCTGTACTTTAGGAATTCGTTTGTTTATTTGGCGGGTTTTTCCCCTTGCGGTTTCGCCAAATACCCTCCCTAAACAAACAAAATTGTCGCTCCGGTTACAAAATACTGCGATTTTGGCGATTCCATTTGACACGGAAAAAAAGACTGCGAAATCGGAACCTAAAGTGCAGAATCTCCACAAGAATTATCAAATTCAATAACAAAGGGAATACTATATAACAAAATTTAGTAACTCTAGAACTTTACGAAGATACAATTGTGTGAATACTACAAGATGCACTATCAAATTGAGACAGAAATCTGTTAATAATTGTTAAATTAACATAAATAAATGCAATTCGTGCAGACATTAAATTTCTTCAGGAAATGCCCACAGCATCCCATCCCTGTCAACTTCGCAAAAATGAGGGTACTCATCTCATTAGAATTAAATTAGAAGATAGAATTAAATTCTCTGCTCCAAAATTACGAGAAATATTTCCAACTAGGAGGAGAACAAACCCATTTCATCGAACAACGAATCAACACTGGAGATCATCTCCCATTTGCTGTACCACATTATAGAATGTGTCCAGCTCTAAAACATTTTAACAAGATTTTTTTCGTTTTAACGATTTTTCGCTCTTGGCTACCACAAGTTTCGGGCTCGAGTCCCGGCGGTGCCATGGATGTTTGTAGTGGTTCGGAATCCACTTTAAGCCGTAGGTCCCGGTCTCATATGACTGTAAGAGCGTCACGGAGCAAAAAGTCAGACTTCTACCTACGGGTGCTCCATCCCAACAGAAGCTGCCCCTTTCCCTCCATCCAAGAGTAGATCACTCATGGGATGTCCATCCCCATTGCAGGACATTGAGGATTAGTCTGGCGGCGCTGGCGTACCGTTTACGGAGTACCAACAGGGGAAAATACCCCTTAAACCTCCTCATCTTAATTAATATATATACTTGGAATTCTAATAGGCTGCTTTAATGTTAGTAAAGAAATAAAAGATAAAGTTTCTAAAAATTTAAATTAAAGTGGTACTCAAAAAAATTTAAAAATACTATTGATTAAAAAGTAAAATACAAAATAAAAGAAGTTAAAAGTTAAGTTTTAAATTCGGTACAATTAGGGACCAGTTGTCGATGCCATAATACTATTGAAAACGTAAACAAACTTGAATACAGTACAGTGAAAGGATTATGCTGAACGGCAGGAGCCAATGAATGATCTGAAAAGCAAATTGTTAGAAGTTCCCCCCCAAAAAAGGCTGATCTCAGAACCGTAATTCTTTTAATCATTTTTATAATTTTTTATAAGCATTTTTAGTTTTATAATTTTTATTTGAGGATTAGAGTCACAACAAAAACAACACAACAAGATTTTTTTATCACCAGATAGACGTGAACTTAGAAAACATGGTCGACTGCCTAGAAAAACTGAACAGTACCAACAATCTCTGCTGGTTCTTCCCGAGACGTTCCAGGCGAAACTAGAGGGGGAGGATGTAACCGTGCTTCTTCCTACGCACTGCAAGAGCACCCATTGTGGCATTCAGAAGAAATGGTCAGTAGGCCTCTAGGCTCTCACCCGAGACGACGAACAGTGTAACCTGCGCTGCTGCCTCAGAGTCGTTTAATTTACATTCTCTCACTCCGAGAGAAAATATAGTTAGCAAAAAGCCTGCGTTTGAAGGCCAACGCCTTCATCCTGAGAGAAAGTATATATCCTGAGTATATTTTCCCAGAATATAGGATGTATATCTCGTGCATCCGATGCAAACCTGAATATCTTTATTTTTGGTTTAGAAGTGAAATCCTCCCACGAATGTATAATTATATGTCTTTAAATGTGTTAACTATTGTTTGTATAAGTGGTGTTTGTGCGCGTGTAAATAAAGCTGTGCTTTCTCAAACCAGTGTCACAAGTCTCAACACAAGCAAACCCTGATCCAACTGCAGAAACAACCGACAACACTACATTTCGTTATTTTTGGTTGAGCAACCCATAAAAATGCAATGAATTCATAAAAAAAAAAAAAAAAAAAAAAAAAAAAAAAAAAAACTGGCGCTTGGTACCACAGGTTTCGGGTTCGAATCCGGCGGTGCCATAGATGTTTGTAGTGGTTCGGAATCCACTTTAAACTGTAGGTCCCGGTCTGTTTAGCCATCGTGCGCATAAGATGACCGTAGAGCGACAAACCAAACCAAACTTTACCTGTCACGCATAAGATTTCAATAATTAAAGATCATGTTTTTCACAATACAATTCTATACAAAGACAAATAACACACTAAATACTTTGCTTTTTACACACAATCGCTTATAAAAAACAAAAATCTTTAGTTTGAGTTCAACACCATGACTTCAAAACTTAAAACACCGCACATCATGCACCAGCGTATTAGTTTCTAAACACTGCTTCTCGAATGACCATGATTTACGGTATTGTGCCATGACCATGATTTATGGTGTGACCATGATTTATGGTGTTGATTTGATTTATGGTATTATTGACCATTATTTAATCATAAATCTACAGTTATATAATTTTAAGCATAAAGAAATTTTTACAATATTCCTTTCAAATTAACACATATCCAAAAAAACTATACTCTTAAACAAAATACATAGAAACATTCACCCTTTAACAATTTACAGATACATATAAGGAATAAAATGAGTAACAAACTCCCAATTTACAATTTTTACATATAATACCTCGCTCATCACAGATGCGGAATCCTGTAAAAAGATAATTCAAATTAATGAGCATATAATTAAAAGTAAATTTATTCATTGATTTCAAGGTTCTATAAAAGTTGTACAGGTCGTTTTATGACAGATATATCTATTTTAATTTCACAAGATCTCATTTTCCATCTCTGCCGGTATTGCCGCTACAATTATCCTTAATTTTTGGAAATACTTAGGTAGTTAATCATCATTAATTAATACAATATAATTACTTTAAAATACAGTAATTTTACCTGTAGGTTTTTCACAATGAAGAGATCTTAACATCGAAAGTTATTACTTTTTCCTTTCTTTCCAAACTATCCAAATTTTTAAACCAATTTTCTCTATAATTAATATCTTTTAATAAGCATTTTTCTGTTAACGAAATTAGAACCAAAATTAAGCCTGGCGGAAGGTAGACTATTCACTTTGACCCTAATAGCATATGTGCAGGTGTTAGGCACACACGTTCTTGTATTTCAGAAAAAAAAAGTAAATTTTAACAAGTAATATGAAAAAAAAATTTTAAGTCAATTCTACTTTTCCCCTCTATATCGCAGACATTCCTTTATAAATAATTTCCATTCATTTTTTAAGTTTATTTGGCGCCATCTATTGGTAGATACATGCAACTTAAATCTAAAAAAAAAAATAAAATTAATTAATTAAATTTAATTAATGAATTAATATTTGAAAAACTGTATTAACATCAAGTGTCATCCACAACAAGTTCCAAAAAATGTATTTGAACTTGAGTGGATGAATAAAAAGTATTTTATGAACGATTGAAAATTTGAGCAAGATATATATATAGGGAGAGTGTGAGCTAATAGAAAGAATTGAATAAATATGGCAGCTAAACAGCGCGTTTTTATTTTGAGAAGTAATTCAGTTCGTATTTATGAACAACATGCATATCCAGTCCTATCTTTTACTCTGCCGGCCTGACAAAGTTTCTAATCTTTTTCAAAGATTCGGTATACATTCTTATAATTCAAGTTATTCAGTTTGCAAAGTAAATTCACTGAGTTTGCTATTTCACTAAGAAAAATATTTAGTTTACTCCAATTCGTTCATTCAAAAAGTAAATTTAATGAGCTCACTTGATTCGTTAATTACTTTATCTAAATGCCGATTCCTGTTTCACGGGTTTTCTGCATGATAAAATATATGATGAACTAAAGTTCTTTTCTAAAAGAATTAACAAGCTTTCTCTTACCTGCCAGAAGAATTCTATAATCCAAGATCATCTTATTCGTGTTTTTATTTAACGATCCCATACACAATACAAAGACAAATATCATACTAAATCTTCATGTAACATGTATGAATCACTTGTACAAAACAGAACACTTAAGTTTGAGTTCAACAGTAGCACTTCAAAAACTCTAATGCTTCACCCTTATTTTCACGCACAGCACCTTCCAGCGTACTATCATCTTCTGTAACATGCGAAAAATGCAAATAGCGTATCTAATCCCATGGATATGGAATACTATCATTTAAAATGCTGATACACAGATATAACTTATTTTCGAATTCATCGACGCTTATTTTCGTGAATTTGAAAATCGAAGATTTTTTTTAACTAATGATTCCAAAAGTGCAATTTATTACATATAAAAAATCATAGTTTTTTATTTAATTAAAAATCACTTATCAGAATGTTTTCGTGATTTTTGATTACGCATCAGAAAAAATATTAATAAAAATAAAAAATAAGCATTTTCAATGTTAAATTATGTTCATATATTTTACGCTTTTTCAATTTCTTTTATTAGCTCACACTCTTCCTAAATATATCGTGTTCAAATTTTCAATCGTTCATAAAATACTTTTTATTCATCCACTCAAGTTCAAATACATTTTTTTGAACTTGTAGTGGATGATACTGATGTTAATACAGTTTTTTCAAATATTAATTCAGTAATTAAATTTAATGAATTAATTTAGGTTTTTTTTAGATTTAAGTTGCATATATCTACCAATAGATGGCGCCAGATAAACTAAAAAAAATGAATGAAAATTATTTATGAAGGACTTTCTGCAATATAGTGAAAAGAAAGTAGGAATTTACTTTAAATTTTTTTTTTATATTACTTGTTTTAATATTAAAAAAAAAAAAATGGTAATTAGCAGCAATAATTTTGTCTCGTTTTGGATCACTTTTAAATCACTTAATTATGCGTAAAATACAATCGGTATTAAAGTAAATAAATAGGAGATTTACTTGCGAACATTTCGATATTAAAAGAAAATTTCCTCAAAAATTTAGTAATTTGAATGTTTTTTATGAACTTCTAATAATCTATTATTTACTGTATTATATTATTTGCTGCTTTTTGATATGGTATGATGGTGCTAGAGTACTTGGTGGGAAAAATGCCTAAATGCTATTTTTTTTTTTTCTTTTAAAAAAACATTTATCTGATGATGGGGCCTGATGGCCGAATGACTAGAGCTCGGTACTACAGACCCATGAAGGCCTGCAGTGGCTCGGAATCCACCCTAAACCGTAAGTTCCGGTCTAATATAACTGTTAGGTGTAGGGCTGACAACCCTACCCCGTAAAAAAGAAAATATCCCCTTTCTCGAAATCTATCAGTAGGCGGACGGCCTTGGCCCACTATAAGCTGTAATGCCCGGTAGTTAGTTTGTTAGATGATGTATTCCTTTAATAATTTCAATTTATATGGGTATGCATCTTTAATTTGAAAAGTTTCAGATTAATTTTCTAAGTTTAAATTACTGATAATCATTTACGTAAATATTCAATTGTATATATATTTTTAAAATAATGTACAAAAAATTTCATTTTAAATACATTATTATTTAATTATCTAAATATTCTTATATTTTTAAAAACTAATTATACTAAATCTTATTTTTGACTTGAATGTAAATAATTCCATAACAGTTTGGTTTTTGGGTATATAAATATAAATGCGATTCATTTCTCAATTTGCGTCGTTTTAAATGTATGATACTATTTTAAATATTAGTTGTGCTTCTTAATACACTGAAATAATGTTACTTAAATAAAATTGACCCTTTTAAGAAAAACACATAAATTTTCATGTACTTATGGGCGTTAGCAGATTTTTTAATTTATTTTTAATTTATTTAAAAAGAAAAAAAGTAGAACAATTTTTCTTTTAATTTTAAACTGGAAATATATATTTAATAAAAACATAAAAAATTAATCTTTACTGCTTGGCTGTAATTTATTATGCAGTTCTTTTTATATTGTTTTAGAAATAGATTGCTTTGAACAATTGGAACGAAAGCTAATTTTTTAAAATCCAGAAAAGGGTGTGGCTTTCTATGGAATTTTATGCTCGCAATTTTTTGATGGACAATGAAAACTTTCTTTACAAATGGGTAAAGAATGCTTTCAATGAATGGTAATAGATATTTATAAATTTAAAAAGAAAAGCTTTAAAAATTTATTTTAGTGTTTCATAACAACATAATCACATAAATAGTATACGTAAATGTTTATAATTTCACATTAAATTTCTTCATGAAAAGAATCATAACCATGTCCGGATTTTTCTATAGGCTAAGTAGGCTTCAGCCTAGGGCCTCAAGATCAAGAGAGGCCTACATTCAAACTATTAGTAAAATTAGAATTACACTATTCTAAAAACAATAACACTAAAACACTGAATCGATTTGTTGTTTCGAAACTGTTTAGTTTAAAACTTAAAATTCATAATGATTCATACTTAAACTTTAAATGCGAATTATTCTGAAATAAATTTATCTGAATTGAATTTGCTTTAATCTTCAATGTATTGAATATATTTTATTTAATTTGATAGAAAATATATATTTTTTTTTTGTAGTCAAATATTTTTATTATTTGAATTTTGTTTCTTTGTAAATGTTGTGTGTTATGTTTGATTAGTTATTGTTACAAGTACTATATATGGATTATTATTATTATAGATCGCTGAGAATAAATGTCCAAATAAGTGTTCTCGACCTTTTTTATTTATTATCCGTGCCACATTTTTTATAAAGATTAGTATCAATGTATTACTAATTATATCAGTATTACTAACTAATTATGTGTTTTTATGAAGATTAGTACCAAATTCACAAGAATGTTTCATTTAACATATTGATATATATTACAGTGATGATGTATTTTATTATCTCTTATGTAATTTACAAACTTAAAAATGGGAGGTGAAAGGGCCTCATAAGTGGAATAGCCTAGGGCCTCTTTCCATCTAAATCCGGATATTGATCATAATATTGAATTTTAATATGGCAGAAATAAATATCCGACAAGAACAAAAATCAGTAGATATGATACATATATATTAAAAAAAGAACGATTAAAATTACAGAAAAAATGAATGTTTTTTTTTTAGAAGATACAGTTACGTACCGTGAAGCAGTAAAGAATCGGACCACCGCTGTCCTTTATGCAATCTGTATGAAGCTGGGCACTAATGCATTGAATTGATGGAATGCGAACCTTTTCTGGAGTTTCTTGCAAAACTATCTCTAATAGTCGAGTTAAACTGGCTAGATTCTCGGATGGTAGGAAGTGTCTGCTCATCAAACGTCAAATGTATACTATTGGAGGGCGATATAGAGGGAGAGGAAGAGATTTGACAAACATGAAGACAATTTTTTTCTGGGCATTATCCTTCTAAAATTTTAGCCTATTCAATGCCGGGCTACCATGGTGGAACGAAAGACTACTCAAAAATAGATTAAGGGGCGTAGAATATCATTGACGTGTTCTAAGGGCATCAAATTGGGGACAATAAATGGGTTCAATTGTTAAATGAAATGACATTCTAGACCATAACTTTTGGTTATTTGTCTATGTGGCCAGCGAAATTCAGATTAGTATCCCAGCGATGTCATGGATGTTACATCTTCACTAACACCTGGTTTCAATTTGAAGCGAAAAAAAATTTTAAATTAAATTAAATTTGAAGTTCGCTGAAAACAATTCTATTCCAATGAGTGAGATTCCAGGTG
This sequence comes from Caerostris extrusa, assembly GCA_021605095.1. NCBI lineage: Eukaryota > Metazoa > Arthropoda > Arachnida > Araneae > Araneidae > Caerostris > Caerostris extrusa. The sequence goes on along the minus strand of BPLR01008313.1, from coordinate 38,261 downwards.
GACCGAGCCTGGTATCTTTGTAAACATTACGCCTCATCTCTGGGCTGCCCAGATGAAGCGTAATCGCTCAATGGGCGTCGTAAGCTCAATCTCTGTTCTCTGACTTGCCTACTATCCATACGATCACTAGTGCCCCGAGTAAGCTGTATTCGCACAGAGAAATGTAGACTTGAATAGATAGCAGAAGGAACATGGCTCACATATGTGAATCACATAAAAAAAAAAAAAACTAAATTTCCTGACCGTCGCTATACAAATCAAGGTTTTCTATTTATTAAAGAAACCTTTTTTTTTTTCTTTTTTTTTTCCCGCAGAACTGTTGAGTTGAAAAGCTGTGTTCGGAATGTGAGACGGGAGAATAGGCATCGAATAGGTTGAAATTCTCATCTTGTGTGTTTAGTATCTGATGGGAATCCAGTTTTACTCCTCCGATCGTTGATACTGACGAATCAACTTTAATAATTTGACACGAATCAACTTAATCAAATTTTTGACGAAAAGTGCTTTAAAAGCCATTCTGATGATCACTCTGTCCTCGTATCTCTGCTGTCTTCTCTAAAGTTATGTTCTGCCTGGTAAACCTTTCTTTTAACCTGGTTCTGGTAAACTTTTAAAAAGTCGTCTGAAGGTGCCATCTTTCGATCGAGCAGCGACCAAATGTCTAGCAATCATCTATTTTACCCCCATAGACTTCCTTGCATCCCAATTGATGCATTTTCATATTGTAACCAGTAAGGGAGGCATTGGCATTTTAAATCAGTAGACTGATCATATTCGAACGGATATTGAAGTTTTCAAATGTCACGGATGTTGTCATAGAAAGGAAGATATGTATCAGATTCTACATTACCAAAGTGCGCCAAGGGAGCCTATTACACTACTGCCATAATTCGCCATCTCAATTTGGAAGAAACGCCTCTTGAGTTAGCATCTGAAGGTTTAGTATTCTTTTTCCCAAATTCAACGAAACAGCCTTCTGCCCAATGGTGGATTTGTCGCGCCCATATGTGACATTGACATGAGAGTTTTCTGTTAAGTTTTGTTTGTCGCGTTTCACCAGTTCGGTAACCCAACGCGTTATCTACTAGGTCTCTCAGGTCCATTCATGTGGAAGTTCTACCTGGAATTTGAATTTTTGCTTTTCACTCATGCTCTGAATCTCTGTTGGATACATCCAGCATCCAACTGAGCTCCTCTATATGCTCAACTGCAATTCTATTGGCTCCAATTGGCTCCGTTATTCGTAAAAATGTAATCATTTTCATGTAGAATTAAATGTTATTTGCATGCTATTATTGCTCAGAGAAATCCTTCAGCGCGTCATTTTTTTTAAAATCTTGCAGTCTTTTTTTTTTTTTTTTTTTTTATCTATGTGTATATTGTCAATTTTCCTCATTTTCACTGCGTAATTTTTATTTTTTCAGGTATATTTAATCTGAGGTATAAAACAATGCAAAAAAAATAATAAATAAATAAAAAATAAATAAATTTTTAATTTCAAAAACAAAAATCCTAGCTGTTATCAATTTAATTAATAAATTTTTATCTCTTTGAAATAATAGATAAATTTCATAAATAAATATTAAACAAAAATAAATACCTGCATTAAATTGGAAAAATTAAAAATTAAATAACTTAAATAAGAGTAAATAACCAATAAGTTGAAGTTAAAAAGTTATTCGATAAATAATTATCATTAGTGGTATCATTAGTATTTCGTTGTACATTGCATGAAGTAGTTATCAACCAAAAGTGTGTCCAATTTAAGAAAGTAATACAAAATTATAACATAATAGCTTTGTATGTTACACCTAATTTTTTTTTTAATGTCGGCAATATTTTCAAAATATTTATTGCATTTGATTCTCCATGTATTGATTAGCGTATTATTTACTAAACGATTCTTATTATTATTCTTGCGTTATTTTCTAAACGCTATTTACTAAACGATTCCCGAGAGGAAATATATTTAACGCCTCCTGGCGCATTAGTTGGCCTACAGACTCTCACCCGGAGAACAAGTATATTTCGTGCATCCTGCGCGTAGCTAAGTATCTGGTTTTCGGCTTAGAAGTGGAATCCTTCCACAAATCTATAATTATAGTTCTTTAAATGCGTTAATTTTTGTATGTCTGTAATTGGCGTGTGTGTGTGGTGTTTGTGCTTGGGCAATAAAGCTGTGAGTTCTCCAACCTGTGTCTCAAATATCTCACCTCAACCACACACACTTACAATCTGGATGTCCAACCTGCACACTACACCATGTTATTTTTTTTCACTAAATGACTCATTAATTTAATTTTCATATATATATATGAAAGTAGTTATATATATTATATTTCATATATATATGAAAGTATTTTTAGTTACACATTATTCTATCACTGTGATTGTTAGCAAAATATTTAATATGTTCAAGACAATTATGAATATAACCAGGCTGAGTATTTTTTGAAAATGAAATTTTTCTAAAAATAATGTAACATCAACTTCTATTAGTAAATATTATAAATTGCTTCTTCTAACTCAAAATACTTGACAAAAGGGTTCTTTAAAAAAAAAAAAAAACGAACAGCTTTTTAAAATAATTTTCATACAAAATAAAAAGTTTTTAATTTGGGAGTTTTGTAAATTAACAAAGCATTTTAAATTGAAAACCTTTATTAGTGAGAAATGCTTTCAAAAGTTTTGAAAAGGAAAATGATCACCATTATAGATATCATACATCAAAATTGATTTTATTCCATAAATGTGAAGTTTGATTCTCGTGAATTTATTATTAATAACAAGAAATGAGAAATAGCGTATGGAAAATATATATATATATAAATCCATTAATCAATTCCTCTCAAGGGAATTTAAAACCATTAGTTTTCTTTATAGATATTTTTAATGCGATTTTAAGTGTTCATCACAATCATTGATTTTATTTAAAAATAATCTGATGAGATTCAAATTTACATTTGTGATACTGTTGCTTAATTTATGCACACTATTTTATTTGTTAATGTAGCATATAAAATAAAATAATGATTTACGAAACCAAAATATAACGATTTATGATCATTAATTGATTTATGCAGTTTGAGACCACATAAATAAATAATGATCACATTAATCTCAAAAATTGAGTATATTTTATGGAGCATATGTGAGAGTCTCATATCGATTTTCAGGCTATTTTATTGATGGATGTTCGTGGAATATGCAAGTGAAATGCAAGGCCATGGATGAATACAATTTTGGCCAATGGAAGAGTACTTGCGTACAACAGTTTGATACAGTTGGTGGCATGTAACACAGACCATTGCTTTGAAAAACGATTAGATTTGACAGAAATTCTTACAAATTGTTTCACATCGACTGTCAAACTGGTAAGGGTTTTCTCCCATCTGACATTCAAATGCATCATCGAAAAATATTACTTTCCCGTCACCTTGTCAAAGTCATATTTCTGACAGGTTCTCGGATTTATTAACGACAATTCTTCCTCGTCAGCATGAATCTGCAATTCTTTGGACATAACCTGCTGCTACTGTTAATCAAATGAAATAAATGAGAACCAAAACAAGAGATTTAAGTTTTATAATTAAAAAAAAAAAAAAAAATATGTTGCAGAGATGAAAAGGTAAAAAGAAATTGAATGTTATGAAATATAAGATCATAGTTAATGTTATTAAATGGATTATTTATTAAATAGGGTGCAGTTCAAAAGTCGATCTTATGTTTTTAAGGCATGAAATTCAACGAATGTTATGAATTATGAGTTTATAGTTAATGTTATTAAATGAATTTGCTATTAAATAGGGTGCAGTTCAATTTTCGATCTTACGTTTTTAAGGCTTGAAGTTCAACGATAGGCTATGTGAAGCATACACTTATCGAAACAATACATTAATAGCAAAAACTTATAAACTATGAAAGAAAAATTGCAATAGATAAGGGCAAACATGAGTGAATTTGAAATTAGGTCTATTTATGTGAGCAGGAGTAGTCTGGTAGATAATAGTTTTTTGGATTGAGGATTCTTCAATCGAAATTCGATAAAGGAAGACAAACAGAAAGCTTCTGTGTCTAAGTTGAAGGCGGCCACAATAGTTCCGTCAACTGGAAATTCTTCTGTTAAGCTCGAAAAAGGCAGGGGAGTGCAAATGCCCAAATTGATGATGCTGAGGAATTTTTTTCAAATTGTAATGATGTAATATAGTAAGCTTTTCATGGTGTTCTCTGGATGAATTTGAATCTGCTATTCTAGACGAATCCCCTCAATTCAAAATGTTATGTATTCGAAATCAACATTTCTAATTATGTATATACTATCTTGCAATAAGCATGCTATCGCATATATTTTGCGATGCGAAAGAAAAAAATTTTATAAGAAAAAAAAAAAAATCCTTTAAACACAGAATAAATGAAAAGCTTTAATGACAATGATAAAAGTGAGTGTGTCTAATCCTCAGTGTTCTGCAATGCGGACGGACATCCCATGAGTAATCTACTCATGGATGGAGGGAAAAGGGGGCAACTTCTATTGTGATGGAGCACCCGTAGTAGAAGTCTCTACCCGTGTCTCTGAAAAAGAGGGCAATGCCTTCTGGAAGTGATTTTAAGGGGAACTACCCCGCATTTGCTTATCGTATGGGAGAAAACCTGGAAAACTCTCACCAGGTAGGCTGACTAACAAGGCAAGATGCTGAACATCACAAACGCTATCGTATCTCCTTGTTTTTTCAAAACAGTATCTACAACAAAGCTGCCAGCGGATTGAACCTCAGCCCTAATACTCACCAGCGGCACAAGCTGCCACTGAGCCACGAGTCGGGTTAAACTAACTGAATATTTATCATTAATACTAATAATTAAAAAAATTGATAATTTATTCTAAACTTTAATAATATTTTATTCATAGAAAATGTTGCTATAGTTAATTGTAGTGTACAGTAGTTAGCATGCAAGAGAATACTGGTTTATTTTTCTTGGTGACTATAGAATGTTTATGTATTCAACTATTATTGAATACATAAACATTTTCTAATTACATAAATTGCTTAAAATTAGATTCAGAATGAATCTGACAAATTGATTCGTATTCACAATTGGAGTGATTGGTTGGATTTTTCTCCAATATGACAAGCGAAATGTTGAACAATTAACCTCATAAGATCTTCCAGAAGGCGTTATTTTCTGCGCACTAGACTAGGAGACCAAAAACATAAAAGATATGTTTAAGGTAACAGAAAACTTACGGTCTTGTTAATTTTTCCCTAATTACAACTCCCTTAGTCAGTTTGAAGTTGCATTTTACAAGTCACTGAGCCTGTTGAACCTAGCATATTTTAAACAAGTCAACTTAGCAGTTACCACACTTATCAAAACTTAAAATAGATAATAAGATCAAAACTTAAAATAGATAATAAAACAGAAATTTAAAATGATAAATATATTTTATAATAAAAAAATACTTTAACAATATTTCTTTTCATCCTTAAAAACTATTATTTAGAAAGTGGAATTATTTATTAAAAAAATTATGTTTGAGATAAATAATTAATATTTCCAATTAAAAGAAGATTGATTCCATTTCCTACAAACTGATTTGGTTTACCTGAAATTAAATTTCAAAGAAAAAAGAGAGAAAACAGTAGTAATAAATAATGTTTTTTTGTATCTGGACAACCTCACAAATTCTGCGAAATAAAACCAGGAAGTATCAAACGAAAACATGCAGATGTTATTTATTCAAACGAGAGACTGCCCGAAATGACAGCGTTCTTTATCGCGTTATACGAAAACACATTCTCATATTTTTGTGTTGTGTGAAATATGAATACTTTCTTCCTTTTAAACAGTGGAACAAAACTTTTGGAATGGATCAGCTGTCAGGTGTTCTCAAGGGTCATGACAAGAGGTAGCAGAAAGTGGCGGTGCCTAGCGGCAGTTTCACGATGTTGACACTGGGTCACCATAGAAACACGACTCAAGCTTGGCGGCGAGAGAAGTAAATATTGCGTTCGAACAGAAGAAAATATCACCATCGTGCACTCAGTTTCTTGAACCGGTTTTTAGAAACTCGCCTGGTTTGAGCGGAGGAACTCAATTTATCCCTTTCCTACCAGTTGTCAGAAAGCTACAAGGAGTTTACATAGGCGTTAACGTGGTCCTCGATTTTGGTTTGTTTTACCAACGAGTGCTGTTTTGCCATCTTTTAGAACTTTATGCCATAGCATGCGTCTGTTTGGTTTATATACATAATGGATAGAATAATTGGTGAGTAGAGTTCACTTTTTTTTTTTTCCTTTCTTTTTATTTTAAGGTCGAATGAGAACGACAACTCGTAAGCGTAAGTTATCGAATAAGAAATGAGTCATATTCCGATATGTTATTTCAGGCATTCGTTCACCTTACGCGCGTTTTTTGCTTCCCACTGCCGTCTGTGGCGAAGAAAACGTGTTCTCGAAATTGAACGCTTCCTTCAGAAAGTTGGAACTTTTGCTGTAGAATGAGAATAAATTTTAGTAATTGTTACATTAGTGTTATAAGAATAAATGCTAAAATTCTTCTTCTGTCAAAATTCTTAATTCTTCTTTTAAATTAATTTGATTGAACAGTTTAAATAATGGATAGAACTTTTAGCGAGTTTCGTTTTCTGAATAATTAAACGTTCTGATTTATTAAATGATCGTTCATTCGCTGAGACTTAATTAAGTTCTTAATTTCATTTGCAGACAATTATGTTTATTTAAAAAAAACTAAATCTATCATATTTTAAAATTTTTAAGTTCTATTTTATTTTAAAATGTTGAAAACTTCAATACAACAATAGATTTTCTGCATCGAATACGAATTTTGTCTGTGAACATAAATTCGTTAATGAATATTTTTGATATTTTAATACATATATATTTCAAAACCATTAAGAAAATCGATCTCCTTGTGTTTTATGAGTAAATGTTGTACGAGAATTTTTTATTTTTCTAATTATCTATTAAAGAAATTGTGGGTTTCTTCCTAAACATTGGGAATTAGCAGTTATTTATATGTGTACTATTTTCGGAGTTAGTAATTTAAATGCTAGAATTGGTTTGATGTAACGTGATCATTTACTATCTTCAGGATCTTGTATGGCTATTAATGTAATCTTGTAGGTAGTACCGCGTTATATATAAGATGTGTGGTTCAGTAAGTTTATAAGTTGAAAATAGTTGAAACTGCCTTCATATAATCTGTGTGTTATAAAAAATATTTAAAATCCTGTTGAAGTAAATGATCAGCGTTAAGTCAAACCAATTCTGGCATTTAAATTATTAATTCCGAAAATAGTACACATATAAAAAAACTGCTAATTCCAATGTCTTGGAAAAAACCCACAATTCTTTATATATGTATATAAAAATTCTTAAACTGGAGTTTTTCTAAAATACTCTTGAGTATACGCAATTAAAAGTAGCGTGAAAAATAAAAAAAATCTTGTACAACATTTACTCGTAACACACAAGGAGATTTATTTCCTTAAAGGTTTTGAAATTAATGTATGTATATATAAGGAACTATAAGATTACTCCATTTTCCAAGAAATAATTTTAAAAGGAAGTTCTGAGAATTTGAACAGTGAATTACCGCCCTGACTGATACAATTACATGACGAAATTTCATGATATGAAATTTCTCCTTTTGGTTTGCCCTTAATCTTCTCAGAACAATAATGGCAGCAGCCTAGATGATTTTAACGATAAACAATTGCTAAACGGATGCAAATAATTTCAGGTAAAGTTTTCCTAATAAAAGCGCAAAATTGAATTTCATAAGGGATTTAAAAACTCTGTTTTATCAACTAAACTAACTTTTAAAAGATTTTTTTTTTGTTAATTAGCAATAAAGAACGCTGATTTTATTGATTATCTATGAATGTGTTTAATAATAAAAATTTATAATTTCGTAACATTAAACTTACTTTCAATAAATAAAAATTCAACTATTTTCATTTGTCTATAGTTGAATTTTAGATTTACCATTTCATAATTGTAGCATGTGTTCAGTTTTTAATGTAATGTTTAAATATTGTTATTTCGGACAGCCTTTAAGTCACATAATAGATTATTGATTTGTTTATAGATAAATTAATTTATTCTTCTAAATATTATTGAAAAAAAATTGTTCTTCCAAAATATTTTAACTAAAATGAATTAGGAAAACAGTGAAAATGGGTTTTTTTTTAACTACAAAAAAACAAAACCAAATTAGACTAATTCATAAATTATACTGAAAAATTTAGCCATAAGAGTAAAATTGTTGTAGAAAGGGCATACATGCTGAACTTGGACATCCTACAATTAAAGGCCAAATAAATGTAATGTCAGTTGCAGATCACTTCCGAATAAGCAATGTAGATATTGAGGGGAATTCCCTGACTGTCTTTTTATTTGCTGTGGAAATAAGCATTAATATATTGAAAATATCACAGCAAAGGGGCCAAGCCAACATTGAGTTTAGAAAATTGGTTATTAAGCAAATCGAATATGGAAATGTTGTGTCTAAATATCAGATATTGTCGACAGAAGTCATTCCACTGTTTATGACATCATGACACGCTTCTAAACCAATAATCAATTATAAAATAAACCTGAAACAGGCCACAATATGATTTTCATCGACGCAGATGAGAGATATTTAATCAGAAAATCCTTTTCTTTGTGCACCAAATCTATTTAGTGTTGTTGGAAATGTACTGGGAAAAAAGCCAGTCCATCAACCATTGCGCTTCATAAAACAAATCTCAAGGGAAGAAAAATCAGATAAAATCTTTTATAAGTAAGCGAAATCAGATCGCAAGACTTAAATTCCGAAATGAGCACGAAAATAAAGATTTTTCTTATTAGAAAAACTAGAATTTACTGATAAATGCAAATTCAACATTCTTGGATAAGAATGGAAAAAATTTGAATGAGGAGTTAGTACAAAAACATCCTGAAAGCAGCTGTGAAGCATGGTAAGGATCAGTAATGGTCTGGAGCTCGTATACTGCCGCTGGACCAGGAATTCTGCATTTCATTGATAGAAGAATAGATAAGTATGTATATCTCGTTATTTTAAAAACAGATTTATTACGATGTATGCAAACATTTTCTCTTGGCAACAACTTGCGATTTTATCAAAATAATTATCCCAAACGTGTAGCTTATAGCTTTGAGTTCCTAACTACAATGTAATGTCAGTTGAGTGTCTCACGTGTCCTCACGTTAAGTGTCCTCACGTTGTCCTCACGTCAAGCGTCACAGTAGCTCACCATCCTAAAACTCAGACATAAATCCCATTGAGAATTTGTAGGATCATCTTAAAATTGGTGCAACTTATACTTAAAATGTTTATAAAAAAGAAGGGCTTACATAAAATATATTAGTCATTTAAAAGTCGTCCGAGTTTGGATTATACATTATTTTTTTTGCCATTATTTATGATTATATTGAATTAATTTGTAAGCTTTGTTTTTAAAAATGCAATGACTGAACTGAAAATTCATTTAGTTATTTTTCTTATCATTATAAGTTAAAATTTTTTTTACTAGATTAATATCTTGTCTTAAAATTTCTTTTACTGGCTTGGAGTGACTTAAATTGAATCTCAGATTATCTTGACCATTGATAAAAGAAACTCGCTGAATCTTAATAATTGAAATTAAAAAAAACAACATTACCTTCTCTGCAAATTGCTGTGTATTTCATATAAAATAACGTTACATTTTTAATTAAAATTTTTAATTGATCAAGTTCAGATTAAATTAACGAACTAATTTTTGCCATGTGGTTATTTACACTTCACTTTTAATATTGAAATATGTTTAATGAATGTGTTTAGTTTTAGAACAAAAATTAAAAATTGAAGAGTTCAATATAAATACGAAAAAGTAAAAAATAAATATTTATTAAATATAAAATGCAGTAAATGCATACATACATCTTCAAAATTAATTTTTACGTATATCTACAAAGTTAATATTATTCATTCATAAATTTTTATCCCTACTCTATATTTTTCATAACTCTGTTGTTTTTATATACTAAAATACTATATATTTAAATAATGAAAATACATTCGATCTTTAAGCCATTATTTCAATGATCACGATTAATTTTCATCATTAAAATGTCAGTCCTTATGAATCACGCAAATACTGATATAGATATTTTACTGTTTATTGATCACAGACATATTTGATAATTTACTATAAATATGAGATTTGGTTTTGCTTTGATCTTCATAAAATATAGTTTTATGCATATTAGCGAAAGCAACAGATTGAATGGCAAATATCTGAAGTTTTATAGGAGAAATTTCATTATCAGAAAATATATTGAAGTCAACAAACAGATTCAGAAATTTGAAAATTAATCGTAGTTTTATATTTCCATTTACAACATCTTATATCTTAAAAATACTATAAATTCAATGCTTACTTAATTGTTTTTCTTTTGAAATTTTATTTATGAGATGAAAGTGCTAAAATAAATTGGTTGAATTATTTTTTACTACCAGTTTCGAGTATTTTTATGAGCAATGTTCTATTTTTTCAATTTTTGTCTTTTTAACGCATTTAATTTTAATGATTTTCAGAAAACGCTTTGAATTTATACATTAATTTTATGAGAAATTGATTTTTATAAAACGTACAAATGATTTAGTCAAGATATTTGGTATGAAGGGTCTGAACGGCCAAGTGGCTAGCGCTCTGGCGCTCGGTGCCACAGGTTTAGAGTTCGAGTCCCGGCGGTACCATGGATGCTTGTAGTGGTTTGGAATGTACTTTAAACCGTAGGTCCTGGTCTAACAGGATCGTAGAGCGTTGCAGGGATATTGTTACTCCGCGTCCGTAGCTTATCTACAAGCTACACGCACCTCCTAGTTAGTGCTAAGTGAGTAACTTGCCTTAAAGTCAAGCACTGCACCGTTACGATACTCATAACGGTGCAGTGCTTGCCTTAAGGCATCGAAGACAATTGTCTAAGTGTTTGCCAGTTGCATTAGAAAAAAAAAAAAAAGATATTTGGTGTTGATCACAACTTTGGGAAGCATTTTGTATTTAGTTTTAAAAAGAATGTTATATCTGAACCAGATATAGACGTAAATTCACTAATTTCTTCTAATCTTTTAAAAACAATCATTATATTAGATCATCCATTGAAGCTTGACGCATCAGGCCTTTAAGATGACCCACTATGAGGTAACAGATTTTTTACTTGCACTGAGTCAAGCGAAAGCTATTCTGAAAATAAGACTTGCGGTTACTACTGTGCCCAAAAAATAAGACCAATTTTTTTTTTTTCAAAAACGCTTTATTTGTTCTTCCAAATTTATTTCATCGCCTTAAAATTAATCTCCTCTGGACACAATGCACTTATGCCAGCTTTTTTCCTTTTTTTTGCACTTAATCCCCAATGCTTGCTAAAAGTCATCAGCAATCAAAGTCAACGAGTTCTCTGCCTTCTTTGAACTGTTTATACCACATCTAAGCATTACTTTCCGATATAGGAGCGCTCACCGAATACTTTCTGCAACATTCTATACGTTTTCCGCAAACAAAATTTAATGAAAGTTCTTTGCTCAATTAATTGAGACATTTCAAAAATCGCCGGAATCAGTTTTAGCGTCTCCCAAAGCCAAGCGTAACTCAAACACTAATGAATATTTTGACGTCAAATTTCACACAGATGTCAAGAACAGTGTCAGCAACCTAAAAAAGGAAAAATAAAAATTGAATTTCCATAAGCCCCGGAAATTTTAAATTGAAAATTGGTCTTACTTTTGGACACAGTAGTATATTAGATTATTCATTGAAGCTTGACGCATCAGAGCTTTAAGATGATCCACTATGAGGTTACAGATTTCTTACTTGCACTGAGTCAAGCGAAAGCATTTCTGAAACATGACTTGCGGTAACCATGATCCACACGAACAACTATTCGCACAAGTTGTTAATTTGAATCTATGAACTTGGTTGGTATTTCCGGAATTCTCACAATTCCGGTTCAACCAAAACAAGCCTTTTTAAAGACTTCCTTTTACTTTATTTTTGCTGTTATTATTATTTTCTCTTGTAGCCTTGGGTTTTATGAAAAGTGGGTGTTCTTCCTCTGAGTAGGGTATTATGAAACTACAAAATGAAATTGCAAACTGGATGCAAAAGTCAAAGGGCATAATTCTAAACCTGTTTTCTTTTCTTTGTATCAAAGAAAACGTTTTATCCCTATTTATTCTTCTACGTCGAATTTAATGATGTAGCGAATTTGTTTACTCATGAAGAATTTTTTTTTTTTCTTATATGAGAATTGTATTTTTTGTTACTTATTGCTTAGTTTCTACGCAATTCTAGTAAGACCCTGAGCTGGCTTAAAGAATCCATCCTGATGGAATAATTATGATTTATTGGTAGATAATTATTTTCTTCTAACAAAACTTTTCCAAGAAAGTTATCAAAATCACGCGGCAAGTTTAAAGGATTATTTTTTCGTGGATATTAGAAGGATGATGTTTGTTTTAATATTTAATGCAAATTTGGAAATCGTATGCAAATCTTTATTTTTTTAATCTTTTATAAACCTTTATTTATTTATTTTTTTAATCTTTTATAAACCTTTATTTATTTATTTTTTTTTTTTTTTATTTTGTGGAACTTGCAAATCTCATATCATGTCTATTTTTTCATTTTTATCATCAAATATAATGGTCTTTTATCTTATGAAAACGCATTACATTAATCCATGTGATTCAACTAGTCATTTATGATTTTTAAAAAAAATGTTACATTTTTATTTTTCAAAATGTAAAAATTTTAATTAACTGCATTAAAATTAATTTTTAATTAATAAAAAATTAAATTAAATTCTTTAAGCCAGCTCAGGGTCTTAGGAAGTTGCCTACAAACTAAGCAATAAATAACAACAAATGTACTGTAATTCTCATTAAAAAATACTTCATGAGTAAACAAATTCACTACATCATTATATTTGACGCAGAAGAATAAATGGGAATTATTTTTTAACATTTTTGATTTTTAATTTAAATTTCTTGTTTTTAATTTTGATTTTTAATTTAAATTTCTTGTTTTTAATTTTGATTTTTAATTTAAATTTCATGTTTTTAATTTTGATTTTTAATTTTAATTTTTTATTTTTAATTTAATTTAAATTAAATTTTTATTTTAAAATTTTTTTATTTTTAATTGATTTTTGATTAATGTTCGTAATTTGCTTTTTAATGAATGCATTTATATTACTGTATCGTAGAAAAGATGATTTTTAGCTAATGAAATATTTATTTAATAAAAAAATCTAATACATTTTGAAACTATGTGAAACTGAGTGTTTTATTTTCTAAATAAATTAAAATCGAATTTTTAAAAACTTATATTTTCACTATCAGTTTTATCATTGTAGATTTTCTATTATTTTTGTTAACCAAGTTGTATTTTTAAATAAAATCTTTTGAGTTAATATTATAAATTATTTTGATTATACAACAACGGAAATAAATTTAATACTTGACTTTACTCAACCTATTTAAGTTTTGTATTTGGGTTACTTGTAATTTGTTAGAAACTATTTCTTTATTAAAACATTTTCGATATACTTAAATTGTTCTTAAAAAAAAAAAAAATATGAAAAATGTAACGTATTAAAATATTTCATAGATCGTACATTTATTATGACATAGATCGTATTTGGCTATTAATGTTGCTTATCGTTTCTTGATGATATCTGTAATGTCTTTTTAAGCTACATTGAAAAATATATTTATTGAAATATGCTCTTAGATGAACCTGACCCATAATTCACACCTCATCAAGCAAGGAATATTTCTTTTTGATGAGAAACATGCCTTCGATCCACATCCATTATAACCTCCTCTATTTTATCGAAATAAAAAGAAACACATTAAAATGAATCTTCAAAATGCTTTTAAGAGAATTAACATGGCTTGCAACACCGTTTTTAACAAAAGCAATTTATTTTTACTCTTTTCCATTGAGTTGTTCTTACTCAATTCTAATAGAGAAAAAAAATACCTTGGCCTACAGAAAAATAAACTGTTAAGCAGTAGTAATCAATTTTTCGTCAAAGAATAAACTGCTTGTTTTTCTTCATGTTATTGTTCACAAGTATAGTTCCGTCATTTCGTAATCGTTTATTTCAAAGATGTAGAAATCCAATTATGATTAATGCATCCTATCTCATTGTCTCTTTGATTGTATTTCTAAATTATTCATTTATCGAGAGAAAATGGAGAAACTTAATTTTTCCTAAATCTATATAAAAATATACTTAGATTGTGGATGGCTTTCTATACATTGAGTTGACGGCCCTCTATATGTAATTATTTAACTTATTTAATTTCAGGTTAACCTACAAAGCCTTTTTTATATATAGCATGTTAGCCTTTTTTTTCTATTTTCAAAAAGTTAAACTAATGGTTTGTAGATTTATTTACTAGTCTTTTAGATATTTCCCAAATTTTCGACGTCGGTAGCACTGTAGCATGGGTGTTTATTAGTGATTTTGAATCCACTTTAAACTGTAGATCCCGGTCTATTTAGCCCTCGTGTCCAAAAATTGACCATAGAGCGACAAACCAACCCAAAACCAGAATTTTCTAAAATTTCCAAATTTTCTTTTAAAATTTAAATATCTGAACTTATGACAGGCAAAACAAGGAAAGTTTGCAAAATAAATTTAATAAATGTTGTTTAAACTTCAGACATTGCATGGATAAAGATGAATGTAAATCATTGTTAAATAGTGTTTAAAAATTAGCAAACCTTTCCACAAATATGTCTATAAACAATTTTTTAATTGTCCAGAATAAAACAAGTCCGAAATTAGGGACCTTTTAAGTTAAATCTAGAGTCAATTGTGAATCAAATCGCACCAAATATTTCACCAAATTTTAAACCAGTTCAGTGTTACGCATCGAATTAAATCCTTTATTTTATTTTTATCTTTTATGTAACAATATATGATATTTAAATAAAATAAACTTTGGCGTATTTTTTTTGCTCATTTATTTTCTAAGTCGCCTTGAATCTACATGGTTTTTGGCTTTTAGTTTAATCCCTATAAGTCTATGCAACCCTGATCTATATTCTATCTAGTTCATATAAATAAAACTTGTATATTATTTAATTCCGCATACCAATCTTTTGGATTTTTTTTTTTCACAACACATTTTTATTTTGGTGACAAATATAAATTGGATTGTTAAATATCAATATTTTCAAACCAGCAGTGAATTTTACACGACTTTTGGTCTTTATTTTGGCTCATACAAGTCTGTGCAATCCCGATCAATATTCAATCAAATTCGTATCAATAAAACAACTTGCATATTATTTCATTCCGCATTCCAATCGTTTGGATTTTTTTCACAACATGTTTATATTTTGGTGACAAATATAACTGGTTTGTAAAACGTCAATATCTTTAAACTAATAGTGAATCTTATATGACTTTTTGTCTTTATTTTGGCACATACAAGTCTGGTCAACTTTAATCTATATTCTATCAAATTCGTATCAATAAAGCAACTTGCATATTTTATTCCGCATTCCAATCTTTTAGATTTTTTTTTTTTTTACAGCACGTTCATATTTTGGTGACAAATATAAGCGGATTCTTAAATATCAATATTTTCAAATAAACAGTGAATCTTGACTATTTGTCTTTATTTTGACGGTTGCTGTGCAACCCTAATCTATATTCTATGAAATTCGTATAAATAAAACAACTTGCATAGTATTTCTTTCCGCATTCCAATATTTTGTATTTTTTTTCACAATATGTTTATATTTTGATGACAAATATAAATAGTTTGTTAAATTTCAATATTTTCAAATCAACAATGAATCTTACATGACTTTCGGTCTTTATTTGGACGCATAAAAGTCTGTGCAATCCCGATCTATATTCAATCAAATTCGTATCAATAAAACAACTTGCATAGTATTTCATTCCGCATTCCAGTCTTTTGGATTTTTTTTTTCACAACATTTTCATATTTTGGTGACAAATACAAGTGATTCGTTAAATGACAATATTTTAAAAACAACAGTGAATCTTATACGACTTTCGGCCTTTATTTTGACGCATACAAGTTTATGCAACCCTGATCCATATTCTGTCAAATTCATATCATTTTTTGCATATTGTTATATTCCGCATTCCAATCTTTTTGATATTTTTTCACAACATTTTTATATTTTGGTGGCAAATATAAGTGGTTTGTTAAACATCAATATTTTCAAACTAACAGTGAATCTTATACGACTTTTGGTCTTTATTTTGACGCATACAAGTCTATGCAATACTGATCTATGCTCTAACAAATATCTATAATTCATTCCGCATTCCAATCTTTTGGATTTTTTTTTCTTTTCACAGCACGTCGAAATTCTGGTGACAAATATAAATGGTTTGTTAAATGTCACTATCTCCAAATCACTGAATGCTATGCTCTGCTTCTTTTCTTGTTGAGTAGGAGAGAGAGGGAGAGTGAACGACTGACTTTTCACAGTAAAAGGATGAATTCTAATGAAATTCACCTTTTTCTTTTTTTAAAGAAGCAAAGAAAACGCACCAATATGTTTGCAATTCCATTGTGAGGTTTTTACCAGGATGCATACTTTTGCGGTATTTGGAATGATTTCTTACTACCCTCAGCCATCCGGATAATCATTTCGTATGAAGAAATCTGAAGAAGAATGACCCTTCCTTTTGATATCCAAATTCTTCTGAATAAAAGCGTGCTTGACTCGAAAGTGGAAGAATGTGAACTTTTCTATTGAAATAAAAGACGGTTTGCGGAATACGGACATTGCGCATCTTAAATTTGCCGAACTGTGGAATTAGATTCGTATTTGCGGTTTATTGTTCTCAGTCTTCCAACGACAATTTTTTCGCCAAAATTTAAAAAGCAAATATATCAATATGACATTAAATGCATAAGAAGAATTGTCATTTTGAGAAATCCTTTGCTAGGAATCTTTACTTTACTTGTACTTTATTTTTAGCTGATAACACTGAGTAAGACCAACATTGCTCATTGGAATGACCGCAGTATATTAGAAAGTGACTCTGCATTAAGATTTAAAGATCACCACGGCCCTTTATTGGTTTTCTTGTGATCGGCCTCCTCTTATAGTGCACTCATTTTATTTAAAAATATAATTGGTTTTTAATTTTTTTTAAAGATTTCCATGAAAGATTTAAAACAGCGATTACATTTATGGTTCAGTTTAATAAAAAGTTATCATTTAAATATTACAAAATATTTTATTCATTAGATCGGTTTGGTTTGTCGCTCTACGGTCATCTTGTGCACACGAGGGCTTCATATGAAGAAATCCCTTGGAAGAATGACCCTTCCTTTTGGATATCCAAATTCTTCTGAATAAAAGCGTGCTTGACTCGAAGTGGAAGAATGTGAACTTTTCTATTGAAATAGAAGATGGTTTTGCGGAATACGGACATTGCGCATCTTAAATTTGCCGAACTGTAGAATTAGATTCGTATTTGCGGTTTATAGTATTGTTCTCAGTTTTCCAACGACAATTTTTTCGTCAAAATTCAAAAAGCAAATATAGCAATTGACATTAAATAAGAAGAATCGTCATTTTAAGAAATCCTTTGTTAGCAATCTTCTTGATATAGCGTGTCATTTTTGCTGATGACACTGAGAAAGACCAGCATTGGTCATTGAAAATGACCGCAGTATATTAGAAAGTGACTCTGCAATAGGATTTAAAACCACCACGGCCCTTTAATGTTTTTACTTGTGACCGGCCTCCCCATACATCCATTTTATTAAAAAATATAATTTGTTTATAATTTTTTTTTTTTTTAAAGATTTTCACGAAAGATTAAAACAGCGATTATATCCATGGTTTAGTTTAATAAGAAAAGTTGTTTAAATATTAAAAAAACATTTTATTCATTAGATTGGTTTGGTTTAGTTGGTCAGTAATTTTGTGCACACGAGGGCTAAACAGAGTGGTTACAGTTTAAAGTGTATTCCGAACCACTCACAAACATCCTTTATTCATTAGAAGATAGAATATACTAATTATTCTATTGTACTGCAGACCTGATGATCAGATTCCTTGTCGATCCTGGATGTAGGATAGTTATCTATCATGATTATATCGTTGGCCCAACAGCCCTATGGTGGATCAAGGACGCTTGCATACTTGCATACTGAACCACTAACAAGCATCTATTCCACCTCCAGGATTCAAAACCTGAAACCTGTGGTACCCAAGGCCAGAGCGCTAGCCCTCAGGCCGTATCAAAGTGTGCGAAAAGCGCCAGAGCGCTGGTCCCACAGACATCAGATCT
Organism: Caerostris extrusa; assembly: GCA_021605095.1. Lineage (NCBI taxonomy): Eukaryota > Metazoa > Arthropoda > Arachnida > Araneae > Araneidae > Caerostris > Caerostris extrusa. The sequence continues at coordinate 19,884 of BPLR01008313.1, read as the reverse complement.
TATATAATATATATAAATATAGCAATCCTGTATCCATGTTACTGACAAAGAATCTGAACATCAGGTCTGTAATACAATAGAATAATATATTCTACCTTCTAATGGATAAAGTATTTTTTTTTAATATTTAAATGATTATTGATATATATATATATAATAAAAACTATCAATAAAAACAGTTTGATTACAGATTTACGTGTATAAACCATGGATTTATATATATATATATATTTTGAACAAATTACTTTTAGAACTTTCTGGATAAGTTAAGTAGTGAATAAATCCGACACATGGCCATCTTATATTACGGGTGCTCCATCACAAAAAATACAGCCTGTTGGCCAAGTGGCTAGCGCTCTGGCCTTTGCTATCCCAGGCTTCAGGTTCGAATCCTGGTGGTAGCATAGATGTTTGTTAGTGGTTCGGAATCCACTTTAAACTGTAGGTCCCGGTTTGTTTAGCCTAAAGTGTGCACAAGATGACCGTAGATCGGCAAATCAAACCATCACAATAAAAGCTTCCCTCTTTCCATGAGAACATACCGGTTCATGAACTTGGTCTAGATGTTGCTGTCGGCCAAGTGGGCTAAAAACAACATTATTTTTCATACTCCAAGGTTTACTAGTTTAAGTGTATTTTGCAGTAAATAAAAAAGGTTGATCTATAAATGTAGACAAGGTTATACTTCTTGAAAATTATGCAAATTCTTTGAAAAGACTCACCCCCCAGTTTATATGTTAACATTTTTGTAGGAAAAAAAAAAAAAACAAAAAAACATATATTAATTCTAAACAACTTCGTGCTTATGATTTCAAAGCTTGAATTATGTCTTTAAAGAAAACTGGACTTTCTATTTTGATGAGGAAATCAATATTGCCTAACGATTTCGTTAGCCTTTCATACTTCTTCCCGTTTAGGAAAAGAAAAGAACTAAATAAATGGCTTCTCGGGCAGCGTGTAACAACATTCCCTAATGGCCCACATGGTCAGTCTGGCGGAATTCTCATTGTATGCTCTGTTAACTTGATAGCAGAAATGAGTCAAGCAAACATGCATCTTTTATAGATAACAATGGCTAGTTGGAGTGAAAGGGAAATAAAAATTCGACCTTTAATTAAATAAAAAAATTAGTAACATTCACATTTAATAGAAGAATAACCGAGAAATGCATCTTCATATTATTAAAAGATATATATGCTAACGAGACTTTTTCACATTGTATTGTGCAGTTTCAGCAAAATAATTTTAAAAGTTAAAGCCAAAACTTTTTATCTCATTAAATCAAACAAACAGATACTATTACTTAGGAAATGAATGTCATCTTCCTTTTACTACACTTTCATATTTGAATGCATGAACCGTGAGCGCCAATCGCGAATGTTCTTTCAGAACGCTTTAGTATGGAAAAAAAAATTAGCGAGAAATTACCAGCGATCCTTCATTCTTTACTTGGAAAATCTTAAATCCTTTGAGGCGCCTGACTTAAAAGCGATTCTACCTGGAACATTATCGTATGCTTCCTTCCATACTGAAAAAACTAGTTCAGAGAAGTCGTGAAGATGTCTCGTGGCTCACAAATGTAAATGTATACCACAATTATGTATACCACGACGGACATTTTGACGTAACTGCACCATATTTGCAAGTGACATGAAAGAAAATATTTAAAATTCCCACCAGATACCCTAATAATATCTAAACGCTTACACATGTTATCAAATCGCCATTAAGTCTGCTCGTTTCAGAAAACAGTGACTGCAATGCATTCCGCCTACGGATTCAAACCTGAAACTTCTGCACGCATGTTACGAGTCAGATTATACGAGAAAGTGGCTTCTATTTTAATAGTTTAAATTAATGTGAAATATGGTGTTGAATCAAGATTCTGTTGAAATTTGATTACTAGCTGTTCGACCTAGAAAACAAAATTATTATTAATAATTTAGAAAAAAATGTTTTTGAACCCCCGCCCTTATTTATCGGAGTTTTAGTATTAGCATCATTCACTGAAGCACTTTATTAAATAAAAACACCAAGGATTGTGAGTACGAAAGAGGTGGTGAAAATGAAGCCCTCTAATCTTCTCTTAAAAGGTATTTACAAAATGATAAAAACAAAATTTTTTAAATGTATAGATTTTAAAATTATAATTTGAAATCAATTATCGATTGAAAATAAATTATTCAAACAAGCATTAATTTTTCCTCTCTAAAAGTAACCAAATTACTTATTTGCTTTACTAATTATGAATTGTTGGTAATTCATATCTTATCAATCTGAAAAATAGAGAAATAAAAGAGTGAAGTGTCTGATGACCAAGTGACTAGCGCTCTGCCGCTCAATGCCACAAGTTTCGGGTTCGAGTCTCGGCGGTACCATGGATGTTTTAATGGTTCGGAATCCACTTTAATCGGTGCGTCCCAGGCTAATATGACTGTTGGGCGTAGGGCTAACAAACCTGCCCCTAAAAAAAAAAAACATCTTTTGTCTCGTAATCTGGAAAACGACCTAGGCTGTTGCGCCAATTATGATGGTGATGATGAAAAGAGTGAAACGGTGCGTTCCTCAAGTTTATAGCATGCTTCTTTTAGTTATTTCGACTTTTACTATGAAGTAACGTAAAACATTCTTGCTTATTTATTGTTCTTGATTTCAATATTATCTAAGTGTCGAAATTTTGTGATGTCTATACTTTCGTAACCACAAAAAAAAAAAAAAAAAAAAAAAAAAAAAAAAAATTATGGATATTTCACAAAACAAACTTTCATATTTTAAATTCTGCGTATTTTTTAGAACTAGCTATAATATTTTCTTAGAAATAACATCTTTAAAAAAAAAAAAAAAAAAAAACTATTGCGCGGATGTAGAAAGATTCCTAGAAACATTGCAAATCGAATATGCAACGTAGTTATCATAATTTATAAATTCTTAATGTGATTGAAATTCAAATTTTCAGGTGAAAGTTATAAAATTGAATATTTATCAAAAAAAAAGGTTTTCCCGTTCGTTGATTTTGAAAATTTTATAGTTACACATTTAGTACTAAAAGCACTGATATAATATTTCCGTCTTAAAATTTTTTTTTTTTTAAACTCAAGGGATAAAGCAGTGAACTCTTTACATGAATAACAATTAAAGACAATGAATGACAGCTGGTTTTTATTTTTAAAAAGTGGCATCAAAACTTTTCTTTTTAGAAATATTTTGGTTCGACTCTTGTCTCAATGGTAACGTGCGCCGCTGGTGAGCATTAGGGCTGAGGTTCAATCCACTGCGGCATTGTTGTAGACACTGTTTCAAAAAACAACGAGACGACTCGATGGCATCATCTCGCCTCGTTAGTCGGACTACCAGGTGGGAGTTTTCTGGGTTATCTCCCATATGATACACAAATTCTGGGTAGTTCCCCCTAAAGGTCTATCGGAAGGAAATGCCCTCCTTACTGAGCGACTCGGAACGAAGTCAGATTTCTACCTATGAGTGCTCCATCAAAACGAAAGCTTCCCTTTTCCTTTCATCCATGAGCAGACTACTCATGGGGTGTCCGTCCCGCGCTGCCGGACACTGAGGATTATCCCAACAACAGAAATACTTTGAACTTAAAACCTATTGATGTATGTATGAAAAAAAAAATTATTTTCTATATGTTAAATGAAAATGTTATTCAACAAAACTACTCACTTTGAATATACTTTAAATAGAATTAATATTGCATTAGATAGAATATGATCAATTTTGAAGTTTATAGTCTGATCCCTTAATATACTGGGTGAGAACACTTGCCCTGTTTATAAAAATTATTGTTCTAAAACTATTATTAATAGACATTTGTTTGTTTGTTTAGATACATTGTAAGTACTGTTATAAAGTTTTAAAGATCACGTACTTCAGAAGATTTTGACGTTTGACCCCGTAATCCAGAGAATGTCAAAATGGTTCTCGGCAAGTGTTCTGTAACTTATCTATGCATATTTTATCCTAGCCTTCAGTTCTTCAACGTCAGCAAATGATGGGCAAAGACTTTGTCCTTGATGCAGCCCCTACAGGAAAAAAAAAAACCGAGAGGAATAATATCAGGAGGTCATGGTGTTGGTTCATCCTTTCGAATCTATCGGTCCAGTAATTTCTCATCTAGGAATTCACAAACTAAGGAACTCCAGTCATGAGATGCTAAATCTTGTTGATAATTAATCAATGTTCGGAATTTTTATTACTGAGGGGCATTGAACAGTTCCAATTAGTCTAAATAAATTTTAACAATGATCCGTTTTTTTTTTCCGTGAAGAAAAACCGCCCAATAAAGCAGAAACATGGATTCTTTGATCCCAGACATGAGCATTGTGTTTATTTACCTTTCAGCAGACATAAGAGATTCATAAGCAAAACAAATACTATTTAAGAAATCATTTTCGACACCAATTCTGTTCAGATCTACTGCTCGCACACACACACAAATACACACAAAAAAAACTGTTAAAAGTGAACTGTCCGGTGATATCAAAGTTACATGATTAATGTCGACAAATTTATTATTATATTATTACAAAAATTACATTTTTAATTTTTTATAATCGGGGTATGATTTTGTGCTCGACTTGCAGATTAAGAAATAAAAGGCTTTAGTGATCATGTTAATGAATAAGTCTTCTTTATGTGAGCGTTTAGTTCCAAAAATTGATTCTTCCTTGTTTTCCTTTTCAGTCAACCGCATAACGATAATTTTCTATCAAATTGTCTTCGCTTGAGTGGTGACAATTACTATAGTAACCTTTATATGATAAGTGATACTGCTTATTATCCTGCTGTTACAAAATGTGCTTAGCCTTATTTTGTAAAACCATATTGTTATTGAAGCGTTAATGATTTATGAATGCATTTAATATCTTTATCACGAAACAATATATCCATTAAAGCTAATTCTTGTAGAAGTTGCTGGAAAAAGTTTGACCGTTTTGTTTTGTTTCTTTGTTTAAGTAATGCAGTTTATTTATTTTAAGATGAATAAATTATTTTCTTGTTGTATTTTGACTTTTTTTTTTTTAAATCAATTTTCAGTGTTTATTTTGTTTTTCACTTCTCACAACTAAAATATATATATATATATACATATCCATTTGCTTGCCTTTACCATTTGCAAAAATAATTCTATTTCAAAGTCAATAGACCTACAGGCTTGAATTTAATTATCAGCATCAAAATACGTAGTAACATCATTGATCTGAAATTGCTGCTTATGCTGGAAAAATTGCATCAAGCTTCACAGGAGAACTGCTGACCGTTCAAAAGCATTTGAGGCCTACCTACCTTGAGGCACTACCTGAGGTGTCTACCTCGATCATAACAAATGAATAGAATTACTATCTTCACTGACTCAAAGTCTTAATTAATGTTTCTCAAGTATGATCTTGAACATTATATCCCTTTTAGAGCAAATCCATTTCTTGCACAGAATGTGTATCCTGCAGTGGATTCCTGATCATGGGGATTTGGAATTTCATTAAATTGCAGGTTCTTTGAGCGAAGAATGCCAGAAATCTGGATCAGACTACATTCCTACTTCCCTTGAAGATGCAAATGCCTTGACGAAATCTAAACTAATAATTCCTTCTAAGATCAAAACTAAACTAAATACCAAATTACAGAACTAAATGTCGACATAAAAGCAGTTACTACTCTCAAGATTAAGGATGGAGCACTACAAAATATGAACATTTCTGCTGGTGGCGTTAAAAAATACAAAAATGGGGCAACTACTTTGATGTCTAGCTTACTCCTCATCATGTCTTTGATTGTCCAGCTGTTTGCAGCCTCCATGCATTGTCTAGACCATCCCTCGGAAGAGCATTTATATTTCAAGCTGGTACTGTTTTTAAACCCAAAAATGAGATTCAGAATACTCTGATTAATAATAGTGCCTCTCAAAGGATTATTCATTATTAGTTCTTTTAATTTCTTATTTTCTATTACATTATATTTGCATATTATTAATAAGGGATTTTCCCTATGGTTTACAGTTTTCATAAATCCTCCACACTTTTATTAATTTTCTTAATTCTTTTAAGAAATTTTAAATCCTACTATCTAATAGAAGTATTATAATATTAAATATAGGAATAAATATCTCATTTTATAACGGAATAAAAATCAAAAGATGTAATCTTAAAGTCATCAATCTTTCTTTTACAATCATCAAGCTTTATCTACTAATGATATTACTGTTACTTGGTAAAATTACTTGTTCTTTACTGAAGTACCTTCATATTTCTTTTTAACGATCAATATTGCAATGCAGGTCATTAGCATTCCACTGCTTCGAGTTTACATCGTTCAAATTCCAAGATCACAGAGTTCTAAGCCGTTGAGAAAGAATTCGAGATCAAGGTCATGTTCCAGTGTTTGTAAACAATGCACGATCCGTTTTAAAATCTTTAGATGCTTGCAGTTCAAAACCCCTGCTGGATTTGATTGTTCAGCTGAATACAAATGCTCCTTGTTTGGTGTAATTCCGGGGTTTTTATTATTTGGATTGAATGTTAAAGAACAAATTTTCTTGTTTATGATATTAAAGTTGTATATATTAGTATTATTATTAACATCCATTAAATTGTATTCAGTATGGTAATTGATCCATAACTTTATTCTTAGAGTAATTTCATATGTTTTTTCGGTTGAATAATTTCAATGATACAATCAATGTCTTAAGAATTAACTTTAAATATTAATAATCATTTACTTTGTTATGATTGTAGGAAGAATGTCAGTTTTAAAATGCATTTATATTTATACATATATTTTGAAATATTGCAGAATATTCGAATTTAATAAAAAAAACATCTGTTGATATTTTTAGTTAGGTATTTTAATTAATGTCTAAATTTGGCTTTTAAAATGTTTGCTTGATTTTATGAAATTTAAAGGGGGAAAAAGTTAAAGTTAACTATTGAATTTTCAAGAACGAAATTTCGGTTTTCCCCATTTTAAATATATGGTAATGGCGATTTCTTGGCGCTCGGTACCACAGGTTTTGGATTCGACTCCCAACGGGGCCATGGATGTTTGTAGTGGTTCGGAAACCACTTTAAATCGTAGATCCCTGTCTAATATGACTGTTGGGTGTAGGGATTATAACCCTACCCCGTAAAAGAAAACATCTCCTGTCTCGAAATCTGCCTGTGGGCAGATGGCCTGGATTCACCAAGGGGCTATTGCGACAATGAAGAAAAGTTTGTTAACAGTATGGAGCAAAAAAAAATTTTTAATACTTGTATAACAGTTTATTACTGAGATCTGCCATAACAGATCTACAAGGTTCTGATTTAAAAATAAAGGATCTGATTTTTTTTTTTTTTTTATTTCTGATTTAAAATGTAGTAATAATTTCTTGAAATATAGAAAAGTTTCAAGCAATTAACATTTGCGAATTATACATATTATTTTTAAAGTCTGATTTTCCTTCATATGATTACATTTTGATGTAATCAAAATGTAGAATTCGTTTCATGGGTTTTATGAAAATTTTGAAGTGTTTCAAGATTTACTTGCAAACATTATGATTACATAAAAGTTAACTTACGTGTAGTTTCTATTGTAAGGTAGCTCGTGCAATTAAAATCAATAAAACCTTTTTTTTTACAATTAAATATTTTTTAATTGGTTCAAGTTTCATGTCTAACTGATGTTAACATGTTTATTATAGAAAGATTCCAACTCTGATTAACTAACAATATTTTAAATATTTAAGAAACATAAATGTTAGACAAAAAAAAATTATTTTTTTTGTAATTAATGTTAAATATCATAGTAAATTATAATTCAAACATAGGATTCAGCATTTTCCTAAATGACCCACATAGATACATAATAATTTCAAATTAAGAATACAATGGAGAATTCGTGACTGATTTTAGAGTTCTGTGCCCAGTAAAGTTTAATGCGATATCTATATCAGCGGCAAAAGGATTAAAAATCAACTAACCAATGTAAACAAAGCATTGCTTAGACTTTTTAATCCTTTGTTTATATCAATCCTCAATTGCACCGATAGCCGTGTAACGGACACTTAATTGTACCGATAACCTTGCTTTTTCGATATCCTGCTTTTTAATTATTCTCATAGCAAATGTTTTTCTAAATTTGTATGTATTTTTTAATAAAAAAATACATTTTTTTTTTTTAATGCAGCTGGCAAACACTTAGATAGCTTGGTCTTGGATGCCTTAAGGCAAGCGCTGCACAGACGCACTCACTTTGCATGACCCAGGGGCGCGTGTAACTTGAAGATAAGCCACGGACGCGGAGTAACAATGCCCCCGCAACGCTCTACGATCCTATTAGGACCGGGACCTACAGTTTAAAGTGGATTCCGAACCACTACAAACATCCATGGCACCGCCGGGACTCGAACCCGAAACCTGTGGTACCGAGCGCCAGAGCGCTAGCCACTCGGCCATTTAGGTCCCATAATACATAAAAATTTAGAAAACATCTCCTGCTATGCATCCCTGCTATTCCTCAATTGCATTCCTATCTCTTTTAGTTTAAGCAAACTCATTTTGTGCAATTTTTAAAAACTAATTTAAGATGTGGAGGTTTAGTCGTCCTTAAAACCACACTGGAACTCCATAATCTGTACGCTCGTTGCCCTGGGGGAAGAGGGACTTGACGTCTTCAAATAGAAGATAATCCATCGTGGCTCGTCCATCCAAGCTCAATTATATTTTTGTGATGAATTTTTGTGTTTGAATAATAGATTCGTGTAGTAGAATAAACAAAGTTTTACATATCTAAAATTGTTGGGATATTTTGTAATTAATTTTAAATTTCCAGACGAAAGTTCCATTTCTTTAAGATGTACTAAACAGTCAGTCACAAATAATATCAGCATGCACTTACTGAAAATAATAAAAATTAATAAATTATAAATATTTAAAAACAAATTTAATTTACACGATTTCACTCTTATTTAAGAAGAAACGAGAGAATATTTTACGTCATTATTGAAAAGGAATTTTGAATATGTTTTACTCAATTTATATCGTTGCTGTTCCAGTTAAAATGGATCCAAGACAAGAAATTGGTGTTGATATTTAGAGTTTGATAAGGAGAGATAAAAATATCTTAAGCCGTAATTGCAAAAATTGTTAGGAAAATTCTATTGCTATTATAAGGAATTACAAAACAACTGGATATATTTTCAACAAACCTAGTAGTGGACGGTCAAGGTATTTGGAATGATTACGTTATTTTTTATATTAAATTATTTTCACAAATTACACGGCATTAAATATTACTCCAAGTTGCATAAGTTATGTTAACTTTTCATTTCCCTTGATGTGCATGTTTACTTTTTGTGTTATGTAATTTTCATTAATGAAATTATTTTCATTCACCTATTTATAGTCTTTTTTTTTTTTTTTAATATAATACAGGTTAACTAGGTTAACGCATTTTCAATATAAAAAAAAATATTGCAGCTTTTCTGTTTTTATAATTACTTAAAAAAAAATATCTCATTCTTGTGAGTGTATGTGGACGTGATTGACTGTATATTTACTTTGCATTAAAAACAGTTTAATATTATGATTTTTTTCCATAACATACCTACCAGGAAAAAAAAAACACTTTTTACTTTTTCCATTTTTACTATAAAAAAAAAAAACATTTTTACTTCCATTTCCAAACATTTATGTGATCGACAAAAAGAATTTAAAAAAATTCACTTTTCGGAAATTGCCTACAATTGGAGCGTAACGAATTCAGAGCTGTTATCTAAATTCAAAAAATGCTTGAAAATATTTTTCTATTTGGGAGAACAGATTCTAATCATAATTATATCTTTGACATAACAATTATTTTAAATTGTTATGTTATTATTAGATCACAAAGTATTCTTTTGTTAATATTGACAAATAGAATAGGAATTCGAATAACTAGTGTTTCATCTTGATACAACTTATTAGAAAATTTATTTTATTTTTTTCATTGTCTATTTCAGGGGTCTCCAAACTTTCCATCCATAGGGCCATACTGTTTACTCCAGTAAGTAGCAAGGGCCAAAACCGTTTTAATTTTTCTGCCATTATCTATAATTATCCCAGATTAGTACGCGCTCTGAGCGAGCATACGCTTGCTAACTACAAACTACTGTAAGTGAAAAATCACAATTACATAAATCTCATTAGTATTTTTTTGCATGTGGAAACCCAGCGGTTTCATTCGCGTTAATTTAGCTTTTACGTTCCTGAGGGATTTTCAGGATAAAAATCATATGTTTGATTCAGGATATATACATTCCAAACATTGATATACATACATATGCGATGCTCTTTCCCCAACATAACTACCGAGGGTAACCGCGGATGTTTACTAGTTTATAATGTTATTGGGATTCATTTCAATTATTTGTTAGTTGTTACGCTTAAGTTAAATTTTCTGCGTATTATGCTTGCCATTAAGCTTTACCTAGCAAGTCAATAAAACCGAGTTATTATCATTCTGTGTTTTTTATCCAACTTATTCCAGCAACAATAAGCTATTCGCCGTCGCGGGCCGTAGTTAGGGAGACCCCTGGTCTATTTCATTGATTCCCAAGCTTTTTCAAATCAGTGCGCATTTAAAATACTACAAATAATTGTAGGCACACTATATACAAATATCCGAGAAATATGTTGCAATAAGTCAATTATTGCAGAAAAAAGCGTTAAAAAATGAAACGCAGCTTAAATTTATTTATTGTTGTGTTTGTGAGAAACATAAGCCTGGAGTATTCTAGCGATTTCTTCAATGTTTGGCCATATACATGAAAGTTGAACTGTTAGTTCCTCGTCAATTTATTTAATATTTTCTCTATTTTTATACTTAATTGTGGTGTGGGTAAAAACCATAATTCACATAAATATGACGTTGAAAATTGTAGTAAAATTTTCACAATTTTTTAGATATTGATACTCATTCTTTTATAGGAATTCAAAGGGTTTCATGGAACAATTTCTTATATTTAATCCTCAATCCACTATCAGTGGATGTAACTACTATTTCTACATTAATATTAGTTGATTAACTTTGAAGTACTACTTACGGACGGCAATGTCTCATAGACTGCAAAGGTAATATATTTTAGCATTGAAAATCACATCGGCAGTAACGCTTCTAGTTACCCCCCTCACTGCTAGTTTTTCGAAAACATTCTTTAACGCATTATCACTATTTGACACTTTATGTGAATAAAGGAATAAAAGAGGCAATATTTTTGTAGAAATTATTTGTGTGTGCGATGAAAGCTGTCTCTGAACGAAGAAATTGGCAGGAAAAGAGTAATTATATTTATCTTTTATATTTGAGCACACATTTCTCTTGAATACCCCTAGGCACATCCTTTGAGAACCACTGGTCTATTTCAACGGTATTAATATGAAAGTAAATATAAAAGCATCTGATAAAGCTTTTCCGTATGTTTATGAGAAAAACATAACATAAGCTGCTTTATTTATCTAAATACCGGTGACATTCAATGTATTTGTTTCTGGTGATAATATTGCTACAATCAGTCAACCATAATGCGATTATTTTTCAGTTGTTTTGGGTTCAAGTAAGCGGTGATTATCCTGTAAAAACTCAATAAGTAGCAAATTTGTCTTCCTTTTTTGTGTATTGTTTATATATATGAAAAAAATATATTAAACGTTTTCAAAATGTATTATTTGATACAAGTTTTGTATTTTTAATCTATAGTAATAACCTATCATTTAAAAATACAAAGATCAGGTACGAGTTTTGAAGCCATTTAGTTTGACTTCAACAAGGACACAATCTCCTCCCCTTTTTTCAATTCCTTCTATTAGCTCACACTCTCCCTATATATATCTTGTTCAAATTTTCAATCGTTAATAAAATACTTTTTATGCATTCACTCAAGTCCAAATACAATTTTTTTGAACTTGTAGTGGATGACACTGGATGTTAATACAGTTTTTTCAAATATTAAATCATTCATTAAATTTAATTAATTAATTTTAGGTTTTTTTTTGTTTAAGTTGCATGTATCTACCAATAGATGGCGCCAGATAAACTTAAAAAAATGAATGAAAATTATTTATAAAGGACTTTCTGCAATATTGAGAAAAAAAAAGTAGGAATTCACTTTTTAAAATTTTTTTTTTATATATTATTTGTTTATAAATGAAAAAAAGCATGTATTCATATGCATTTCGATTAAATAATAAATATCAGCTTTTAGAACGTCAATTTTGTTATGTAGATTTCTTTTACATACGTTTTGCAAATCTATGCATATAGCATGTTAAAATGTGCGGTATCATTTGCTTTAAAATATCCGTTTATATAAATAAAAAGATTATTATTTCTTTTAAATAAGTTAAGCGTGATTGTTCATACGTGAAATGATTCAAGCAATGACTAAGAAAAAGAATTACTTTTACAGATATTTACTGAGTCCATTTAGCTTGAAAAAATTAGCTTTTAAAATGATCATTGTAATTCAAGAAGGCCATGATTAAATTGATATTTCGTGCGTAGCCTTTACCAAATTAGTCAGCATTATTGCGTTTAATTTTGTAACGTCGGTAATCTTAATGAATCGTACAGTTAAACCAATGCTGGTGCAAAAAAATGTTGACAAATAAAATACGTTATTTCTATCTTGATTCAATACTTATATAAGGTTTTCAAAGGTAGAAGATCATCGTAATGTATACGTTTCAAATAACTGTTTATATCAGTCATAATCAGTTGTATTATAATCAAGTAAAAAATGAGGCAGTATACTTATTTATTCTTGTCTGCTATGACTTTAGAGGGGCCTGAATGGCCGAGTGGCTAGCGCTCTGGCGCTCGGTACCACAGGTTTCGGGTTCGAGTCCCGGCGGTGCCATAGATGTTGTAGTGGTTCGGAATCCACTTTAAACCGTAGGTCCCGGTCGCATATGATCGTAGAGCGTTGCGGGGGCATTGTTACTCCGTGGCTTATCTTCAAGTTACACGCGCCCCTGGGTAATTCAAAGTGAGTAACGTTTGTGCAGAGCTTGCCTTAAGGCATCCAAGACCAAGTGTCTCAGTGTTTGCCATCTGCATTAGAAGAAAAAAAAAAAACTATGACTTTAGAAAGTTGGAGTAGATTTGTTATTTAAACTATAAATGATTATTTATAAAAAACAATAAAAAAAAAAGCTTTTATATTACATCAAAGCACTTTTAATTTCTTGTGAAATTCACAAGTACAATTTTTTTTTTCATTTTTTTCACTATTCACTTTTATTTATTTATTTCATTTTCTTTTTGTTAAATGGAATTTCCGAGAAGATAGCTGCCAAAAATAGATTCATTCAGCAATCATCACTGTTTATTTTAGCTTTCTATTAAACGGTTATTGTGACGTCTACACAACGAAGAACTTCTACAGAGATTCAGCGGCCTGAGGGTCAATTGGCTAGCGCTCTGGCTATTGGTACCACAAGCTTCAGGTTCGAATCCTGGCGGTGACATGAACGTTTGTTAGTGGTTCGGAATCCATGTTAAATTGTAGGTCCCGGTCTAATTAGCCTAAAGTGTGCACAAGATGACCGTAAAGCGACAAACCAAACCAAATCTACAGAGATATATATTCATCTTGTAGCAGCTCATCTAAATATTGCAATTCTATCTAAAAGAGGAATTATTAAATAAATATAACAGAAGAAAAAATTTACTGATTGGTTTGCGATAAATAGACCATTTTCTTCCTAACATCCTAATTATCAAGTTTCGATCATCTCGTTCTTTAAAATTTAAGAAAGGGTTGATTATGGGTTCAAACTTTCAAAATGCCTTGAGTAGAATTTTTGCAGAAAGTTCACTTCATAAATGAGTTAAAAGAATTTTTAATGAGAAATGAGTTAAAAGAATTTTTAATGAGAAATGAGTTAAAAGAATTTTTAATGAGAAATAAGTTGAAAGAATTTTTAATGAGAAATGAGTTAAAGTATTGTTTCGAATTGCAGAAAAACAATTTTTAACAAAGAAGTTAATTTTCTGAAAGATAGCAATATGCGATTTATCTTTAACTTTTTATTTTCAATTCCTTCTAATAGCTCACACTCTCCCTATATATATCTTATTCAAATTTTCAATTGTTAATAAAATACTTTTTATTCATCCACTCAAGTTCCTGAACTTGAACTTGTAGTGGATGACACTGGATGTTAATACAGTTTTTCAAATATTAATTCATTAATTAAATTTAATTAATTAATTTTAGTTTTTTTTTTTTTTTTTTAGGTTTAAGTTGCATATGTCTACCAATAGATGGCGCTAGGTAAACTGAATGAAAATTATTTATAAATGTAGTGAAAATTTTGTTGCAATGTAGTGAAAAAAGTAGGAATTGACTTAAAATTTATTTTTTTTATATTACTTGCTTTTGTTTCACCACAAATAATCACCTCGTGTATCACTTCATCCTTAATTGGAAATATAATTTTAGAGAATCCAGAATTTTGCGAGATGTATTCAGCTTTCTATTTTAATTATTTCCCAATTACTAATCAAAATCTTTATCTTTAGTTAAAGCTTAGAGAAACGTATTTTTGAATTTAAAATAATTCAAAGTAAATATTTATGTTTTTACTGCAACTAAATAAATTAAAAAATTATAATGTTTAAATTTTTGTAATAAAGTACAAATTAAAATGTAAAGTATGCATTAAGCAGAGATATTTTTAGCATGAAATGTTAATATAATATAATATGATTGTGTTTGAATTTCAGTTGGTAAATTTAGGAGCTCCAAACTTGTTTGTTTAGTGATATTAAGGATCCCTTAAATTGTCAGTTATAAAAATAATTAAAAAGTGATATTAAATTAATGTTATCATTGTACTAAAATATTTAAATGATCCAAACCATGCATAATCATTAATATTTGAAAATTTATATTTCTCATTTGTGAAAAACAAATTATTCAACATTTCCTTTATTATTGAAAATATGTTTCAATTATATATGTATAATTTCACACATAATGGATACATTACGATAATGCTCATTTATAAAAATGGTGAGAGAGATGCAATTATTTGATTTACAGATGACTTTATTGAACCTTAATGGATTATGATGAAACTGTATATATAATTTAAAAGCATTCCTAAAAATGCAATCCTCTTCTTTTTTACTTAGATATTTTTATCAATATATTATATATAATACAGTTCCACACATAATGAACACGTGACGATAATGTTCATTTTCACGCATGATCACAATACAATAAAAATGGTAAAAGAAATGCAATTATTTGATTTACGTATGGTATTACGGATTTATTGGTCCTTAATGTATCATGATGAAGCTGCATACTATGTAATTTAAAAGCATTCCTAAAAGGCAATCCTCTTGTTTTTTTACCTAGATATTTTTATCAATATTATATATCATTGTTTTAAGAGTGTTATTTATTTATTTACTTAATCCTAAATTTATTTGTGAATGCCAGCGCTAGATATAAAGCTCATTGTTGTGCGAAGTTAACATATGTAGTTTATATTCCTTGCTGAATGACTCCACAAGAGTCTTAAGATTTGATTACAAGACGTGAGCCGCTTATTTGATTTGAAATATTCTTTTCTTTTATTCAAATAGAAAAGAAAATGCTCTGAAAACATTTTATATGCAAGAATTTAGCACATTTCTGAAGAATGGGGTGAGATTTTTCCTTCTTGAAACTGAGAACCAGTCACTGGAACTTTCTGTTTGGGTTCTAAGTCGTTTAATATGTAAAATATTGCTCACTGTCAAGCTGGGCTTAAAATTTGCAATTCAAATTTAATTCCTTTTTACACTTTACAGATGTTTCTGATTGTATTGCTGTGAATTAAAAATGGATAGTGAAACGATAATAGTTTCTTAAACTCTCATAATGTTTTAGCGAAGCATATTATGAAGTATATCACCAGTCTAAGAAATCTGAGTAAATAAGTTGGTATAATTCTCTGATGAAAAGGTGATAATAATGATATGTTTTTATAAACTATAAAAACATAATCACTAACATACTTGCATAATGCCATAAGTACAAAGTCTTTGTGTGTCTAATTCTCAGTGTCCTGCAGCGAGGGACGGACATCCCATGAGTTGTCTATTCATGGATGGAGGGAAAGGAGCAGCTTCTGTTCTGATAGAGCACCCGTAGGTAGACGTCTGACTTGGCACAGTGTCGCTGAAGAAGGGGCAGGGCCTTTTGGAAGACATTTAGGGGGTACTAAATGCGTATCGTATCGGAGGAAACCCGAAAAAACTCCCACCAGGTAGTTCGACTCACGAGGCAAGATGCTGAACATCACAAATGCCATTGAGTCTTCACGCGTTTTGAAACAGTGTCTACAACAAAGCCACCAGTGGGTTGAACCAACCAATGGCCCACGTTCCCACTGAATTACAAGTCGGGCTCTAAAAGTCTCTCAAAACTTAAGTTAACCATAAATCAAAAACCTTCAAAACCTTAAAAACCATACTTGCAAAATAATTAATTAAATTTATGTAGTGCGTTATTCGCTGATAGTTCTTTTTAATTATTTATCACGAACAGTTGTCCAATAATTGAGTTATTTTGGTAACACAGTAATAATGATTTTATGTCTGCATTTAAGGAAAAATTCATCAAATTTTGAAGTTTTTGGATTATTATGTTATCAATTTTAATGTTATGTTATTAACAATAATTATTTTAGCTGTTTTTTATATCTATAAGTTATTTATTGCACAATTATTAATTTTTTAAAATTAGGAAATAAGGTTAATTATGATGGGCTCCGAGTTATGGAATAATGAATTATTTATTTACTTATTATTTACGTACGGATAAACATCTAAAGTTAATAACAAAATAAGAAGAAAGATGTGAATTCAACCGTACAAGACAATACTTAGTCGCTACCGAGGAAGTTCAGTCAGTATAAAGAGAGCGCTGTTAACGCCCTGCAGTTGGTGCTGTCTGATATACGAAAAGAGCAGTTGCAATTTAATAATAATATCAAGGGAAATTTACGTTAACTGAAGTTTCTGTATGGTGTATCTGAATATATACGTATATTGTTAACTTATAATAAATATTTTTCTATACAAATAACAAACACTAGAATGTTGTAAACTATTATTTAAATTTTGAAATCATATGTTTGACATTTTTTAAAATATGGATCAATACAAATATATTTCTTAATAAAGAATTACTTCAAACTTCGTTTGTTTTTGTTTGAAAAAACAAAATAGAAATTTTCGCATTTTCATTAATCAAAGAAAGGTAATGATTTTGATTATAAAGGTCTATTTTAACTGTTTTAAATGTACCAGAGTTGTTGTTTTAATCTATTAATGTTCCGTTTTTATTTGATATTTAACATCATCGTGTACATACAGAAAATATTATCAGTTTTGGTATGTAATGAGCAAAAAAGAAAACTTCAATTTAATTTTATAACTTGGAAATGTAAAAATTATAATGCATAACTGTAATTATATGTAATAAAATATGTTAAGGAATTCATTTCGATATGTTGTCAGTGGTTTGTTTAAATAATATCAAGTCAGTTGGTGTTTGTAAACATTTGATACACAGAAAGTG
Source organism: Caerostris extrusa (assembly GCA_021605095.1). NCBI lineage: Eukaryota > Metazoa > Arthropoda > Arachnida > Araneae > Araneidae > Caerostris > Caerostris extrusa. The sequence goes on along the minus strand of BPLR01008313.1, from coordinate 2,270 downwards.
AGATTAAAAATATTTTTCTGTTTTAAATGTTTATTGGTAAATATTTTCCTCAAATTTCTCTAACAGTATTATTTATTCTTTGTTTTTCTTTTGGACTGATAACGGTATTTTCATTTTTTTTATCGTTATTTGCTCAATAATAATCCGTATTCTTCATAATTCCTTCCTTTCATATCCAAATAATTTGAACATAAACTATTTTATTTTCGGTATTGCATTACTTGAGTGTTATTATCTATAAAATCTGCTCTAAATCTTTCAAGTAATTTGTCATTTGATGGTAATTTGATTTGGTCATTTCATGTAACAATGTATATATGTATATATGAAGAATGTATATGTATTTCATGTATATATGAAGACTTTGTATCTTGAAATAATGTAAATCTGCTGATTGAAAATATAATTATGTTATGCTTTCAATTAAAGCCTAACAGATTATTTATAATTTTTTAATTTAATATTTACATGAACGTATAAGAGGCATTAAAAATGATTTTATATAATTTTATGTCTTCAAGTAATTTATCACTTGGCGTGTTTCATTTGGCAAAATATATTTTTTAAGTAATATGAAGACTTTGTATCTTGAAATAATGTAAGTCTGCTGATTAAAAATATAATTATATGATACTCTTTTCGATTAAAGTCTAACAATTGATTTGTAATTTTTAAAATTTAATATTAACATTAAGGGCATTAAAATTTGTTTTCTTTCCTTATTTATTACTAATTTTGTTAAGTTTGCTTATAAGATGAAGTGGAAAGTCTAAAATTGTATGACACAATAATTATGTCAATGAACTTAAAGTATGTAAACAATGTATTAATACTGATGAAGAATACTTTTTCCTTTTGACAGATTGCTATAGATTGACCTCGAGCCACTGTAGTCTGTCATTTAACCCGAATTGCAGAGCCGTGCTATGACATCCAGAACGATGTCATCAAAAGTGTTGAATACCATATCAAAGGGATGACAACCACTTATTTTTTATCGAGTATTTTGTTCCTTCTTGCTACGCTTCTTTCACATTCAAGAACAGGTGAGCTAAACCCCTTTGTGCTATGTATAGAATATATTATCTTATAACTGAAAAGCTAAGCTATTAAATGCAAATTTTTCTGACTTTATATTATTCTTCAAAAGTAAGGTCATTATTACTTGATTTTCATTATTAATAAATTTGAATATATATATATATCTGGCGCTCAGTGCCACAGATTTCGGATTCGAGTCCCGGCGGTGCCATGGATGTTTGTAGTGGTTCGGAATCCACTTTAAGCCGTAGGTCCCAGTCTCCTATGACTGTAAGAGGCGTCACGGAGCAGAAGTCAGACTTCTACCTACGGGTGCTCCATCAGAACAGAAGCTGCACCCATCCTCCCATGAGGGACACGACAACAACAATATCTATATATATATATATGGAAAATATTTCATTCAATATGGAATATTTGCAATCGTGTATGAGGCATAAATTTCCAATCTAATAATTGTTAGCAAGATATCTAATAGTAGTAGCTTATAAATTAACTAAACATTTTTGTCTTATCCACACAATTTGAAGGAAAATAAACTGTTTTACACAACGATGTTATTCAAGACTGGTACGTTTGTTTCGACGTACTATTTCCAGAAATTCATTTTGCGCTTCCCATTTTGTATTGCAAAAATGCGGACCGCCTTTTCAAAGGAGTTATTTTTAATTATCACGTGTCCTTTGATGTTAAACGTCAATGATGTAAACGACATCAGTTCTACTAATTTTTCTATCATTTCTACGTATACTGCGTATATAATTTTGATTAAAATGTACTTAGTTTTGACCGTGTAATTGAGATTTTTTCCTTAATTTTTTGAAAACCACTATTTATGTAGCAGGAAATTATTTTTCGATGTTGGAAAATATTAAGTATTTTTTATTAGTTAGTTAGTTAGTTACTCTTGGGGTAAATACATGAATGTTTGCATATGTGTTTTGATGTATATGAAACATTTGATGTATATGAAACATAAATGCATTGTTATACTGTCATATACATAAAAAAAATATAAATATTTAATTTTATCCATCGATTTTTCTAACACATATGTATGGTGAATTATACATCTCTCAGAAATCACTTCAGATTTCATGCTTCTGTGAAACGATTACAAAACATCCAGGAATCATTAGACAAAATACTAAACTAATTGAAGAATAAATTGTAGAAAACATAAAAAATATAACGTTTTGTTAACTTATCATTGTAACTATAAACGTTAA
>BPLR01008312.1:0-92282 GCA_021605095.1 Caerostris extrusa | reverse complement strand
ACCGGGATCTTACAGTTTAACATGGACTCAATCTCATGCCACTGCCATGATTCGAACTTTGAAGCCTCTCTTGTAGGTCGAGACAGTCGTCAACTGTACCTGCATAAGGATGAACAATTGAATCAAGAAAGTCGTTTCTTATAGTGTGTCCTTTGGTATGATGTCCCTGTCAGTGCCATCCACCCAAGAAATATCTGGCCATACACACACATACTGAACCGGCAAAATCTGTCTTCAACAATATAATTGTATTATAGCTTGTTGCTATTGCCAGGGTTCGAACCTGAAGCCTATAGTACAAAATGCCTGAGCGCTAGAAAATTGGTTGTCAGGCCGCTCTAAATATGTAGTGATGCATTTATTACTATGACTTTTCAACAAATTATGAATAATATTGTTTTTCTCAACCAGTATTTAGACAGTGCGAACAATTACCCTCAATAAAACTTTTTTTTTTTTGTCCTTCAGATCAGTAGATCATAGTATTTTCTATATTTGTGTTCTTTACAATATCATTTTCCATAAAAAAAAAAAAAAATCCCGTACATTTCGTTCTTTTCACGATATGGATGATGCCAAGTGATGTTTTCATAATCTGGATAACTTTTTTTGTGGAGATATTATCTAATTTGGGGAATAGCAAAAAAATAAATAAGAATAAATAAATAAAAAATAAATGAATAAATGATACATCATTTTAAATGGTAGACGACAAGAAACACAATAGCGATCTCAAAACAAAAGAAGAAAACTTCAGTTTGAAGCCACTCTGACACCATGATGTCCGACGTTGACTTTGACGTTCTTAAATCGAAATAAGACCCTAGCAACTTATCATATTTCAAGGTGTAGATTAAGTTCTTCTAGCGACGAAGGTTCTCTGCAAAACCTACGATAACATTACTTTGAAGAATAAGCCCGACTCGTGGCTCAGAGGCAGCGCGCGCCACTGGTGAGCGTTAGGGAAAAAGTTCAATCCGCTGGCGGTTTTGTTGTAAGCACTGTTTCAAAAACGGAGTCTCGATGGCGTTTGTGATATTCAGCATCTTGCCTCGTGAGTCGGACGGCATGTTGGGAGTTTTTCGAGTTTTTCTCTCATAGGACACGCAAATGCAGGTTAGTTCCTCCTAAAATTCCTCTCCGATGGCATTACCCACCTTCTTCAGGGTCACGGAGCCAAGTCAGACTTCAACCTACGGGTGCTCCATTACAACAGAAGCTGACCTCGCCCTTTCCCTCCTTCCATGAGACCACACGGGTCCATGGACTTGGGCTAGATCAGGAATGGGCAAAAACTACGGCCCGCGGGTCAACTCTGGCCCTCCGAAATGTTCTATCCGGCCCGCGGGAAATCTTAATTTGCCGGTCCGAGGCAAATTAAAAGAAATTTATATATTATATATCTATCTTCTTTTCTACTTTGATTGAGTATTATTTTTTTCTTCCATATTTTCAAAGGTCTGATGATCTTTTTACTTTTTATACTTTTGTTCTACAAAACATAAACGACGGAAATAGCAAGCACAGGCAGTTTTCAATCGCTAAAGTGTTAAAAGCGGAAGTTCTTGTTAGTTATAGCTGTAGATTGGCGCCAACAAGCGTTATCTCTTTCTCGGGGAACAGACATATGGGAATCCAATATAGGTGAACAAGTGTTTTCAATTATGAACCTAAGAAAGAATTATTTCAGAAGTAGACTAACAAATGAGCATTTAGCATCGTTCCTTGTGAATCAGTACATCTCACTGCGAACCTCAATAGAAGAAACTTTTAAAAATGAAATTGCAATTTTATTCATCTCATTAACATATTTAAATTGTAATACTTGTATATTGTTCTTAAAATTTTAGAAAAATTTATCGTGGCCCACCAAACTTTTTTTTTTTTTTCCAACTTTTGTCCCGACCGAAAAAGTTTGCCCATCCCTGGTCTAGTTGTTGTTGTCTACCAAGTGGGATAAGAAACAACAAACAAAAGAATAAAAATATTGAAAAACTTCAAAAGCAACTATAATTTTATTACTTTTTTTTCCAAACGTTCTTTGAAATTAAAAACAGAATTCTTTCTTTTTTAAAAAAATTTAAAAATAACTGAAATGAATCGTTTTTCAGAATTTTATTTTTATTCTTTACTGAACCTTACATCGTTCTTTTTTACAGATATAAATACAATTTTTGCCAAGAAAAATAAAATTGTAAAGAAAAATCATTTTTGTAAAGTATTTTTTAACCAAACTAAAAAAAGAGAAAAAAAAAAATCGAATAATTTTTATGGTATTTTTCCGGTCAATATTTTTTTTTTTCTTACTTGCTTTCATTGCAACCGAAACTACTTCCTTCTCATATTGTTCTCCAATAAAAAATAGAAATCGTTGCGTGCTTTAACTCCAAGCAAACAATCAGTAACTTTTCTAGCAATTTTTGTGCTAGCGTTTCCTCTTCGTCTCATGTTTTCTGATATAATTTGCGATTTATTACCCACTTCTCAATAAAATGAAGCTATTTTCTTTAAAATATTGTTCTTGTGAAAGGGTTATTATGTGGAAGACACCATGTTCTACATATTCTTCCTGCCTCTTTAAAGGACTTTAATATTTAAATTATTATTCTATATTGCAAATATATTTTTATAATTCTATTTTAAAGATTGCGGGCCTGAATGGCCGAGTGGCTAGCGCTCTGGCGCTCGGTACCACAGGTTTCCGGGTTCGAGTCCCCGGCGGTGCCATGGATATTTGTAGTGGTTCGGAATCCACTTAAACTGTAGGTCCCGGTCTAATAGGATCGTAGAGCGTTGCGGGGGCATTGCTACTCCGCGTCCGTGGCTTATCTTCAAGTTACACGCGCCCCCTGGATAATGCAAAGTGAGTACGTCTGTGCAGCGCTTGCCTTAAGGCATCCAAGACCAAGCTGTCTAAGTGTTTGCCAGCTGCATTAGAAAAAAAAATCAAGAAAAAAAAAAAGATTGCTATTGTAATCCAAATGAAAAGATTATTGTTGGCCAATCCAAATGAAAAGAGTGTTGATGTTAAAGATTGTTGTTGGCTAATCGAAATGAAAAGATTGTTGTTGGTCAATTCAAATCAAAATATTGTTGTTAAATGTTAAAGATTGTTGTTTGCCGATCCAAATGAGGAAGTTTGTTGTTAAATGTTAAAGATTGTTGTTTGTTAAATGTTTGTTGTTAAAGATTGTTGTTGGAATCCAAATGAAAAGGTTATTGCTATATGTAAAAGATTGTTGTTGCTCAATCCGAATGAAAATATTGTTGTTAGATGTTAAAGATTATTGTTGATCATTCCAAATGAAAAGATTGTTGCTAGATGTTAAAGATTGCTAAATCAAAATAAATGTTAAAGATTGCTGTTTGCCTATCTAAATGAGAAGATTGTTGTTGATCAATCTAAATGAAAAGATTATTGCTAGATATTAAAGATTGATGTTGGAATCGAAATGAAAATAAATATTGTTGTTCTTCGATCCAAATATTTATTTTTTAACCTGGTAATCAAATTTAATTTGAAAATATGAGTGAAAAAAAGCTTAGAATTAAAAATGCGCTAAAACTTAAAAATCTAAAACGTGAGGGCATTAATTCGCTTATAAAAATTACCATGTCCACAAAAATCACAGACCTATTAAAAAACAGACGATATCGAACAATGTGGGCACATCCTCACATCCTACAACACGCTGAATTTGCTGTTAGAGTATTAAATGCCTTTAAATCAAAGCTCCAAAATTTGGAAACAATAAATTGTTTTATTTACTCAGATATACGTATCATATTTTTTTAAATTTTGAAATTACAATTATATATAAATAAAACAACTAATTTTAAAAAAAAAGATATGATATTATTTGATGCCATTTTATCCACTCATTAGAAAAATATAATTTAAAATTTAAAAATAATTTTTAAAAATAAATGAATTCATAGTTAATGTAATACCTGACACAATTTATTTAATTGTTTATGATTTAAATTATTTTAATTCCTTTCTGGCAAAAAAAGGGAAATATAAATTAATTTGAACAAATAGTTTTATTTTGAACAAATAGTTTCGAAAGATTTAGCCGTTTAATAAATTTTACACGTCCTCAATTTCTGTGCTTCTTGTGTGTGTGATTTTTTTTTGTAATAGTTTATAAACTTTAGAAAATTTGACACTAAATACAGTCTGCAGGTTTTGATAGCTTACATAAACTAGTTTATGTATTATTAGTGTGCATTCTGTACATATTTGACTAGTCTGAAAATGGTCACGAAAACTGAAGCAGCTATATTTAAAAAAAATTATTATTTATTAAATATAAGGTAAGGACTTACGTATGGTGAAGTGTTAAACATATATACAGGGTGATTATAACTTTCTTTCATATATACTGTAAAAAAGAACCACTTGTTACAATGAGTTCAAATTTGAACTGAAGATACTTGAAGAAGGAGGAAACAGTATGGCATCAAAAAAGTGTATTAATAGATGGCTCTGCAAGAAGCATAAAGAAAGCGAATTCGACTGCCAGTGATATTTTGAATCGAAATTACAAACGTATGAGGCCTGAGTTGCACATTAAACCAACTGTAGTGTTCAATGTGCTTGATTGTTTCGGTTTTTTTTTTTTGACGGAAAAAAATAACTCCGAGTCATTCAACAGTTGTGACACTGTTAATGGAAAGCCCATCCACCACGGCAAAGTCATACCAAATTGGATGGAAAAAAAATCGGTGGAACTTTTTTTTTGATGCCATACCATTTCCTCCTTCTTCAAGTATCTTCAGTTCAAATTCGAACTCATTGTGACAAGTGGTTCTTTTTATTAATAAATTCCTACTATTAGTTCACACTCTCCTATATATATATATCTTGTTCAAATTTTTAATCGTTAATAAAATACTTTGTATTCATCCACTCAAGTTCAAATACATTTTTTTGAACTTGTAGTGGTTGATACTCGATGTTAATACAGTTTTTTTCAAATATTAATTCATTCATTAAATTTAATTAGTTAATTTAATTTAATTTTAGTTTTTTTTTTAGATTTTAGTTGCATGTATCTAATAATAGATGGCACCAGATGTAAGAGGAAAATTTCAACTTTATTTATAAGGGACTTTTCTGCAATATAGTGAAAAAGTGGGATGATTATAATTAAAGTGGGACTTATTATAATCCTCCCACTATTCAATAATTCATATATATTAATTCAATTCATATATATATATAAAATTACATTTAACAGAAAAAAAGAAGAAACATGTAAGCAAACGATTTTTATTTCAAAAAAAAAAGTATTGCCATTCCAAAATAATTCTTGTGGAATTCAGAATACAATAATTAGAACACCGTGGCTGTAAGCAAAGTAATGTTTGTAAGACATGTTACATTTAATTATGATTAACTGATTTTGTTTTAATTATATGTTTTTCGTTACCGAATTAAAGCATGACGAATTAATTAAAAGTTCTACAACAACATAATGCATAGTAATAAACAACAATGACATTAAACAGCAAACAATATTCTTGTTTTTTCATTCATTTATGTTTTTTAAGTGTTAGAAGTTTCGATTGAACGAATGACTAATTGACCAGTTCGGTATTTAAAGAATGTAAAAAAAAAAAAAAAACAGCATTAAGATGGATCAGAACTGTCGATGTTTTATTTCCAGTTGCTGAAAACAAATATTTTAAATGTATTTGCTCCTTTAAAGGCATTTTTTCCGAAAAAAAAAAGCAACATTATGTTCTTTTTTTCTTATTGCTCATTCAAACGCATCCGTTGTTCGTCAGAGTGCATTAACCTACTACCATCCACATAAATCACTTGTTAGCATTAGTGTCAAATATTTTGGACAACTAATTAAAAATTTATTAATTTACTCACTGTTTTTGTAAACATTACTCGAATGCACCATAGAAAATTAATTAATTCTTCTTGTTTTAGAAAACAGTTTTTTTTGCATAAAAAAATGTATGATTTTCCATTTAATGCAACAGAAACTTTCCAATTAAGTGTCGGTTTCTTTTAGCAAGGAATTTTCTCTTTTTTTTTTTTTAGAAAGCAATTTAAATCTCGTTAAAATTCTTTCGTAATGACACACATTTTATTTCTTTCTAAAACTGAATCTTTCGAAAACATTCTAGAATTAGCTTATATTTTAGATATAAATTAATTCTATAAAGTCTAGTAAAGGGACGACCTTGAATTATTTTTGCGGCTGTGATATTGATCACATTTTTACAAAATATATTTATTTTATAATGGTTAAAGTAGTGAAAGTAGCCAATGTATTAAAAAGTACATTACGTGTGCTTCCATATATTCAAAAATTAACTGTCGAAATGATGAGAAAAAATTGTGATTTTAAAATAAAATTCTTGCGAATATATATGACAGATATTGCCTGTTTTATGTATGAGTTTACAGTTATGAGTTCGCTGAATAGTTAAATAATATCCTGCGAATTCATGTTGGGCCTGCATGTTGGAACATCTAATATAACAAGTTCTATGTTTCACTTTAAGTGAACTCAGTGACCATTCCTAGATACGCACAGTTGATTGTTGATAAAGAGCCAACCAGACTCTTAGTTGAAGTTGTTAGCGCTTTTGGTTCAACTCACACCTGCTAATTGTTTTTTTCTAAAATGAAATTGACCAAACATAAAACACACTGAAGCACAACGGGACGCTAACCTGCAACACCCATTTAGGGATTGCAATATCGGGTCGAAAGTTCAATACCGGTATTCGGTATTTTTAGATCTTAATACCGGGATACCGGTTTTAATACCGGTAGTAGAAATTTTAGAAAAAGAAAGAAGACACAGGTGTTTTTTTTTTGTTTTATTTGGCAGTTTTTTAGAGCATGTAAATATCACAAAAAAAATTGTAACTTATGAATTATAACAGTATATAAAGAATCACAAAAATGTAAAGGAACATCTTATTTATTTAAATCACAAAAAGTGTAAATATCACTATTCAGTCTGTGGTACTATTACAAATTTTTGAAAAATGATCTTAAAAACATAATGCATCAGTTGTATTATCATTAAGCCTGGAACGTAATTTTGTGCAAAAATGACCAGCTGTCGAAAACGCTCTTTCAGCATCTACGCTAATTGGTGGTACTGTTAGCAATGCGCGATATACTTTTTCCAAGTAATCCTAAGTAATCCAAGTAGTCCTAAATGCCTCATCTTCAAATAAATCTATTTCTCGTCGGATTGTTTTGGATACAGCTAATTTCTGTATTGTATTTTGGTTTGTTGAAATTTTTTTTTAGTTATCGCTAATTCTAATTTTCGTTCAAGAGACGATTCCTTTTCACTATCAACATTAGTGTCATTATAATCTTCGATAACTGTACCGAATTCATCTGAATGTGGATAGGTTCTGAATTCTGAATAAGAATTTACAGATAAGAACAAGAAATTCACAAATAAGAATTCCCAGATAAGAATTCTAAATTTCTAGTAAATACCGAAAAACCGGTATTTAAACTTGTGAATACCGGCATTACAAAACTGTACAAATGACTCAAAATACCGGTATTCAATATCCCGGTATTGCAATCCCTAATCCATTACGATGGGCAAATACCCAAATTGAGATCGATTTGCAAAAGCTAAGTGAAAGAGTGGAAAAACAAATATCGCACTATTGAAATAAATATTGTTTAATTATCTCATTTTTGTATTTCGTTTATATTTATATATTTTTATACTTCATTTTCAGTGTTATATATTTCTTTACAATGTGCGTTTAGTATCATTATTATTTTATTATCTATGCTTACATGTAAGAATAGTAGTCAACACAAAAATAATAACTCACTATGTTTCAATTTTTCACTCCAAAAAATGTCTATAGGGGGCCTAAATCTAATAGGGGGATATATAATTTTATATGCGGTCCATCGAAGTTAGAATGCATTTCCAAAGTGGCCAGCAAGATCATTTGGGTTGGCCACCTCTGGTCTAGTATGTTATCTGTACAAACATTGATTATGAAAAGATGTTTTATTTTTAAACCGAAAGTACTTTTTTTTAGATTTCAATTTTTAATTGTTTATTGAAGAAGAAGGATGAAAAGAAGTGAAGGCACTGCAATGCAAATAAGTTTAAAAATAAACAAGGAACGTTCGCCAATGAATACGGATTTTTGAGTTAATTATCTTTTAATTAATCACTTAATTCGAGTACTACTACTTTTTTCCGAGCTTTGAATTTGGCTTCTTATCAATAAAATAAGAACAAAAAACGGATAACAGTTTAGAATCTGCATTTTTATTGCCTTTAATAATTAATGATGGCATACAAAACACTTTTTAATCATAAAGTTTTCCCTTAGTATTTAATATGCAATGTGAGAGATTGAACACTGTGCTAGTACCTCAGAAATGTAATAATAATTTTCTGAAAAACCGTTGACGTACTTTGATGGGAGAGACGTACTCTATCGGCCCTGCGAAAATATCGCTAGGTAACCTGAGAGAGGGTATAGTTTTCAATGGTGTCATACAAAACAATATAATCTTGAAAATGATTTTGCATAAATCCAAAATTTATCTATGATTTTAAAGAAAAAAACCGTGAACCTACTTTGTTGGGACAGACGAACTCTATCTCCTTGAAGGGGGTATATGAAACAATATAAACTTGAAAAGATTTTCAGTAAATCCAAAAGTTATCTTGAAAATTAGAGCCTTAAAAACCCGTGACGTACTCTATCTCCTCTCCCGAAATATCACTTCAAACAAGGCTTTTAAAGCAACATAAACTTATATTTTGTTTTCAATATTTATTGAAAGATTTTCAGTAAGTCTAAGAGATCAACTGTGACTTTGAAATTAAAAGGGGGTAGAGTGGGCTTCATATATCTCTTCAGATATCCCTCCGCTCAAAATATCACATCCCTATTTCCCTATTTCAAAATATCCCTATTTCACAGGGAGCATGGGAAATAACAGTAAAGTACATTTTAGTTTCAAGCCTTTTGAATGAAAATATCCTTTAAAAGATTTGAAACTGAAAGAGGCGTACTTTATTCCTGTTGTCGCTGTTGTTTCTTATCCCACTTGGTAGGCGGCCTGGTGGCCAAGTGGCTAGCGCTCTGGTCTTTGGTATCCCAGGCTTCAGGTTCGAATCCTGGCAATGGCATGGATGTTTTTGAGTGGTTCGGAATCCACGTTAAACTGTAGGTCCCGGTCTGTGTAGCTCAAAAGAGTGCATAAGATGACCGTAGAGCGGCAAACCAAACCCACTTTGTAGACATCGAAACCACTACAAACATACATGGCAACGCTGGGACTCGAACCCGAAACCTGTGGCCCCAGTAATGGAATCATCTGTGACACGAGCCCAGGAAGTGAAATAAACATACATTTTGGTTTCAAAATATTTGATGCAAAATGTCTTTAAAATCAGGTAATAAAAGACGTTCTTTATCCCTTGCTTCCTTCGGCCTGAATGGTCGAGTGTCTAGCTCTCTGGCACTCGGTGCCAAAGGTTTCGGGTTCGAGTCCCGGCGGTGGCACGGATGTTTGTAATGGTTCGGAATCACTTTTTGCCGTAGGGTTCCGTAATGATGATTGTAGAGCGTCACGGAACCCAGTCAGACTCATTCCCAGGCTGTATAGGGGCATCTCAGCTCTAGGCATAACGATATGGTGTAGTAGTATCCCTAATATCTTTCCATTGCTTGAGAAAGCTATTTTTCAAGTGAGACATACGAAACTATATAAACATACATTTTTATTTTCAATAATTTTGAAAGATATTTTTGATAATATATTATAAAGATATTTTTAATATCATATATTTTTAACATTAATATATTTTAAAGATATTTTTTTTTTTGTCCAGATTATATTTATTCGACCGAGATAGAAGAATTTGCATAATTCGCTTCAACAGGCGTGGTTACAGGGAAATTAAACTGCTAATGAAATATCATCAACTCTTGGCACGTGTCACAACCGGTAACAATAGGCAAGAAGAACACTGAAATATCGCCTTTTTTGTACACGAAGTAAAGAAAAAAGCCAGCTTGTTCATTTTATTGTTTAAAAACGGATACTGGAACAATGGATTCGCATAGATAAACAGCGATCCATCGGTGCAGATTCTTATGCTTGGCATCAGCCGCCTGTCTGATGTTTCCCTCTGACTGATTTAACTAGAAGTTCTATTATTCCTCGCGCAAACCACTCGGAAATGAAGCACAGATCGATGACATGAAGGAATTTTTATTTTTTTCTTATTATTCTTTTGTTGGGATGGTACGGCGGCACTAAGTGAAGTGAACTCTTTTCGAGACAGTTGTTCAAAAATTAATAAATTTTAATTGTCAAAGAAAGAAAAATATTAGTAATAGTTAATGATACACAGAAGTTATATGTAATTGTAGAAATATATAATATATATAATGGCTAAAGGAAAACCACTAATTTCCTTTAATGCAGAGTTGTCAACTAAGGTTCAAAAGCCTCGTGGAGTCCAAATACTGTTCTGGCACTCTCAAGTGGCCATTTATTTTATTTTTTTAAATTTCAAATGAAATAAAATATAAGAAAATTACATTTAATTTAATACTTTTTTCTGCCATATGAGTAAAAATACCAGATTCTAATAGAATTTTTCTTACTGAATCGTAATTAAGTGTAGTTCGACCAACGAATTGCGTTTAAAACTGATAAGAATCCATATTATGACATCCATTTTTTATGTAAATAGTAAAATTACATAATATATATAATATTAAAAGTAATATTAGATGACTGATTTAACTAGAAGTTCTATTATTCATCGCGCAAACCATTCGGAAATGAAGCACAGATCGAAGATATGGAAGAGTTTTATTTTTCTTATTCTTATTCTTTTGTTGAGATGGTTCGTCGGAACTAACTTAGTGCGTGAAGTGAACTCTTTTCGAGACAGTTGTTAAAAAATTAATAAATTTTAATTGTCAAAGAAAACGAAATGCTAGTAATAGTTAATAGTACATAGAAGTTATATATAATATTGAGTTGGTGCATAATTATCGGTTTCTTTGACCTGCTATATTTCAATAAAAATTTGCAATATTTTATAAATTTATGAATGAAAATATCCTTCTTCTTTTAGGTTATAAAAATACGTGTCGGTAATCATACTCATATTCGTCATGTTATGCACAAGGGATTCATCATGGCTGCTCTTCAAAAACCTCAAAAGAAAGAAGGTCTGCGTTTCGCCAGGTGTTTCACCAAAAGGAATAACGAAGAACGTGTACTGGATTTACAATTTAAATTGGACTCCAAACCATTACAAACATTCACGGCTCCACCGAAATTCGGCATTGAGTGCCAGAGCGCTAGTCACTCGGCCATCAAGCCCTAAAATCGAGCACGTAAAGGAATTAAATTGAATTTTTTAAAATTTGTAAAGATTATTTGCGATCAATACACCTGAATGAATAAGATAAAATGGACCAATTAATTTGGAGTATAAAACAACTTGCTGTTGCAGTCGAAGCGTAAAATAAAAAGTAAATAAGGCCAATATCTTCCTTTAGTTTTAAAAAGAGGATTTTTTTATTTTATAAATTTTCAGACCTTGATTAAAAACTGAAATACATAGCGGAACAAATTAAATTAACTGAAATGCAATACTCCCACGGATTAGTAAAAGAAATATTCATAAAACGAAAAACATTCTCCCATCTCCTTTCTTTTTAACGTTTTAACGTAGTCAACCTGAACTAACGAACGTCAAAAAGAGAGCATGAGTAAGTAAGTAAAACAACTGGAATCTCATCTTCTCATCTGAAAATCTTACTCATTACCATCATGATTTGGGCGGATCAAAATCCAGATATAACCACAAATTATTATTATTATTTTTCGCTTTTAGCTTATAAGCGACCTCAATGCCGTATGCCACAATTTCGTAAAGATTAAAGAGAACTAGAAAACTTTAAAAAATTCAAATAAGAAAGAAAAAATGTTTTTCGTCTTAAATCTTGCATAAAGTAAGACGAAAACTAATGTTTCCCAAAAATCTTTCCAGGAAACAAAAAAGGAAACTCCTTCTGTATTAAAATTTTTTTCGGCTAGATTCAGTGGTGATGAGAATTCGATAGTTTGTCCCAGACACCTTGGTGGAATAAATTACTGTCATTATAATTCTTCAAGTCTGCCGCCTTCGATTAGGCACATGCTATTCTCACGGTTCACATTTCGAAAGATTAGACTAGTCGAGATTTTGCCTTTGATAGAGTTTTATTGTTAATTTTCACCTGCGACGCTGCGTGTTTGCCATTAACTATATTTCGTTAGGTTTATGATTTAACATATTTGATGTGCTCTGATTGATTTATCTGGATCTAGACGAAATTAGCATCTGAGATTGAAGGGGACATCTAGAGAGAAATAAATGAAAATCATTCAAATCATATTTATTTATTTTTGTTGTTGCACGGCGGCTGACCATGTATTCCATTTATATACTTAGGGTGGGGCTGTAGTGTCTAGTGATTAATTTGAAAATATATGAAGAAACAGGGTGTCCCATTTTTTAAGCACTATTATCTACAGCTATATTTACATTGATTATTAATTAGTAGTAGTAGTTCGGTGTAGAATAGTCCCAACGTAGCCCATGCGTGTCGTAAAAGGCGACTAAAATGGGCACCCATTGTCTGTGGGGTACAACTAGACATCCTCTTTGAGCTTGAGCGCTGGGCTAACAACTCAACCTCGAAAAAACATTGTTACGAAACCAATGCAACAGAGTTGACAATAATACATGGATTAGAAGACCAAACAAAGAAATCGAACACCTAATTAAAAAAATAGAGACATTGTGAGATACATCCAACCACAAGGAATCCGCTGGCTCGGACATGTACATCGCTGAGATGAGGGAAACATTATTAAAAGGATTGTGTTATGTAAATTGTTCAATAAAAGGAAGACCAAGGGAAAGGTGGATGGATGGTGTTGAAGAGGACGTTAGGCAACTGAAAATTATTAATTGGCATTGGAACTAGACAGATGAAGAACTGTTGTGTTGGAGGCGTCACGCCTGTACAGGTTCAAGGCTGTAATGCCAGTAAAGAAGAAGAAGATTAATTCATTACAAACATATTCTCCATCATCTTCATTCTCTTGCAGCGTTATGAAGCTCTCCTCTCTCGTCGATCGCCAGGCTTCTTTTTCAATTCCTTCTATAAACTCCCACTCTCCCTATATATATCTTGTTCAAATTTTCAATCGTTCATAAAATACTTTTTATTCGTCCACTCAAGTTCAAATACATTTTTTTGAACTTGTAGCGGATGACACTGGATGTCAATGCATTGTTTTCAAATATTAATTCAGTAATTAAATTTAATTAATTAATTTTAGTTTTAAGTTGCAGGAATCTAATAATAGATGGCGCCAGATGTAAGAGGAAAATTTCATCTTTATTTGTAAAGGATTTTTCTGCAATATAGTAGGAATTGACTTTGAAATTTTTTTATATTACTTGTTTCTTTTCTTTTTCCACTTGGTAGACAGCAACATTTTGACTAAGTCCATGAATCCGTGTGGTCTCATGGAACGAGACAGAGGGAAGAAGGGTAGCTTTTGTAATGAAGCACCCGTAGGTAGAAGACTGATTTTACATCGTGTCTCTGAAGAAAGAGGGCTGTGCCTTCCGTTAGGACAGTTAGTGGAAATTACCCTACAGTTTTGTATCGTATGGGATAAAATCCGGAAAAACTCACACAGACAGACAGACCGACTAACGAGGCACGATGCTGAACAACACAAATGCCATCGAGTCTGAGACCAGCGGATTGAACCTCAGCCCTAATGTTCATCAGCGGCGTAAGTTGCCACTGAGCCACGAGTACTCGAACATGGTTCTTTTACTGTCCACTTGTTTCATTCATTATCACTGGACCACGAATGATGCCTGAAAATTCATTCATGATGAAAAAAATAGAAATAATAATAATAATGAAACCCCTTTTTTAATTTAAAACTTAAAACAGACAAAAATGAAAGGAAAAAAATACATAGCTATTTCTTTAAATAATATTCGTTTTAATGTAATTGCTTCACCATCAATGGTATATCCTTCAAAAAGTATTATTTGTTAATAAAAGGGAAAAAATACATAGCTCTTTAAATAATAACTATTTTAATACAATTGCTTCAAAGAGTCTTACAATATGAATGTAATAAATTGATAGATTTTATATATATATATATTTAAGTTTTGAAATTAAATCTTGATGCTACGTGCTGTTTTCAAATCGTAGAAAGGTTCTAAATAATTTCAATTTTATTAGGTTTTTCCGTAAGTTCAATCTATTATATTTCCTTTTTTTAAATCACTGAAATTCCTTTTGGAAAACTCATTGCATTTCCTTAATTTGATCGATGATTCCAAATATTTGTTCGTCGTAAATGTATCGTGATCGTGATAAGGATCATGTGTACGACAAAATGATGGATTGGTTTTAGTACAGCATTTGAGAAAACTCGTTCAAGAAGAAAAACTACCGGTTTTCAAAGTGTTCAATTTTTTTCTGGAGATTTTCAATGGATGTGATTTAACAATGGCTAATTACATTGAGAATAACAAACATGGGTGGTCACAAGTAACGGTAACATTCATTACCTATCTACTATATGAAGGATGGTAAATTATGCGTGATGTAATGAGAATTGCTTTTACGATTCCGACATTCATTAAAACTTGATAGAAACAAAGATAGCAGTGTTGTATTACTTCTGAGTTTAATAACAACAAAAAAAAAAGTTTGTTTGCCAAAGTTATTTCATTTCCATGATTTTATTTCTAAAAAATTGATTAACTGAATCTTCAGATCTTGAGGAAATAAAATATTTAATAAGATTCGCAGATATATTTTTGAATTAACCTTCATTCACAAATAAAAAAAAGAAGTATTCAACACGAGTTATCCTCAGAATTATCAAGCGCTAATTCAATTCTATTCCAGAATATTCCATCTAGCATAACTAATGGACCGCTAGCAATTTCAAAGGTAGAGCGTTCGTCTTTTAAAATCATTGATATAAACTATTGGAGCAGTGTATATTTTGTTTCTACCAACATTTGAAGAAAAAAGTCCTATGGCGTTAACAACTTTTGTATTAGATCGAATACTGACTGTTGATTAAATTCCTTGTTCTTTGTTATATAAATTTCTTATTCTTTTCTCTTTAAATTTATCGTGCTTTCAATTCCTTGTTCTATTTTTTTAAAAATTTTTTGTTCTCTGTTCTATAAAATTAATGAAATTATATATAAATCTCTTTGTTCTTTAAGTTTCTCGTTCTTTAAATTCTTTGTTCTATGTTTTTTAAATTTCTTGTTCTTTGTTCTATAAATTTCTTATTTGCTGTTTAAATTTCTTGTTCTATTTTTCTTAAATTTCTTGTTCTTTGTTTCTTATTCTTTGCACTTTTAATTTCTCGTTCTTTAAATTTCTTGTTCTTTTTTTTAAATTTCTTGTTCTTTGTTTCTTATTCTTTGCACTTTAAATTTCTTGTTCTATTTTTCTTAAATTTTTTGTTTTTTGTTTCTTTTCTTTGCTCTTTTAATTTCTTTTCTTTAAATTTCTTGTTCTTTGTTTCTTATTTTTGCTCTTTAAATTTTTGTTCTATTTTTTTAAATTTCTTGTTCTTTGTTCTATAAATTTCTTATTTGAGCTTTAAATTTCTTGTTTTTTTTTCTTAAATTTTTTATTTGCTCTTTAAATTTCTTGTTCTATTTTTCTTAAATTTCTTGTTCTTTGTTCCATAAATTTCTTATTCTTGTTTTTTGTTCCATAAATTTCTTATTCTTTGTTCTATTTTGCTTAAATTTCTTATTCTTTGCTCTTAAAATTTCTCTTTCTTTAAATTCGTTGTTCTATTTTTTTTTTAAAGTACTTGTTCTCTCTGTTTTATAAATTTAATAAAATTATATATAAATCTCTTCGTTCTTTAAATTCCTTGTTCTATTTTTCTTAAATTTGTTCCATAAATTTCTTATTCTTTGTTATTTAAATTCCTTATTCTATTTTTCTTAAATTTCTTGTTCTTTGTTCCATAAAATTCTTAATACTTTGTTCTTTAAATTTCTTATTCTATTTTACGCTTCTATTAATTGCTGACAATAGCTGAGAAAGAAATAAAAGAAACAGAAGTTAGCAAATGAAAGTTACTTAAACACAAAATTTTCATAAAATGTAGTGACGAATTAAAATATACACTTTGAAGACTGTGTGGCTTTAGCTTAAAATTTTTAAAATAAATGCGTTTTTGTAAGTAAATTGAAGTTAGATGTATTTTATCGTTTCTTAAACTAATAAAAACTATTTTATATTCCAATATATCTTTCTTTAAATGTATATTGTTAAGAACGACGAAAAGGGTTAAAATTTAACACTTTTATTACAATTTCAGTAACTTTTTAATTGAAATAGCAATAAAAAATTATATTTAAAATAAATATTTGTCTACTATAAAGTACTTATTCACAATTATAAAGAAGTCATTTTACCTGAGACATCACAATAGGATCAAATACTAATGTTTACTTCTATTATTTGACAAAAAGCTTTATATCGATCATTGTTTTTCTTCCAAATTTATTTCATCGCTTTCAAAGTAATCCCCTCCGAACACAATGCACTTATGCCAACTTTTTTTCCAATCCTCAATGCATGCCAAAAGTCATCGGCAGGGAGACCCTTCGAATCGCGCGGCGATTCCCGTTGAATCTCTTCAATTGACTCAAAACGGTATCCCCTGAATGGTCTTTTGAGTTTAGGGAATATCCAGAAGTCGCACGATGTGAATACGGTGGTTGTGGAAAGATATGGGTTTCATTTTTGGCGAAAAATTCAAGAAGAATCAATGCAGTGTGAGCTGGCGCGTTCAGTGTTTTCGGTACCAATCGAGATTTGACGCGTTTGAGGGCCGAAATGGAATTGACCGATCCTTTTGAAATTCCAACATCATCAGCAAGGTCTCTAATTGTAAATCGACGGTTTTTAAGCACTAAATCTGTAATTTTTTGGGCGTCAGCTTCGTCGGGTGAGGTGGATGGTCGCTCAGAGGGCTCTTCGTCTTAAACGCGTTCTCTGCCTTCTTTGAACTGTGTTTACCACTTCTAAACATTTATTTCCGATATAGGAATGTTCATCGAATCCCTTCTGCAATGTTCTATAGGTTTCCGCAAACAAAATTCAATGCAAGTTCTTTGCTCAATGAATTCAGACATTTCAAAAATCGCAGGAATCAATTTTAGCGTCTCACAAAGCCAAGCGTAACTCAAACACTAATGAATATTTTGACGACAAATTACACACAGATGTCAAGGACAGTGCCAGTAACCTAAAAAAAAAAAAAATGAAATTCCATAAGCCACGGAATTTTAAATTGAAAATTGGTCTTACTTTTTGGACACAGTAGTATTAAGAAATTAAATTATAAAGAAATTACAGGCATTAATTCGAAGACTTATGGTGTGTTTTGTTCTTACCAAAAATCTGATATTTGGAATAACAAATCTGAGTTACCTCATTATTTAAAGTTTTTTATTAATCTCTCAACGTGAAGTTCCATTTCAAGGGCTGAAAAAATAAATCATCGCAGGTGACGTTTACTCGACAGAATTGCTGTACCGCGACAGCAAACATCTGCTTTCCACTAGATTAGGTTTCTGACAGCATAGCATAGTGAAAACTCCGTTTCGTGTAAGGTAACAGTTAAAAAACATTTAACTGAGAAATCTGGCTGAGCAAGTATTTCATCCATTCAATAATGGATTAGAATCAATTTTGTCTCCGAATTCTACAATTATGATGATTTTTTCAAATAAAGTCTTCTTTTATTTAAATTTTCACTTGGTTGCTTAATGCTTGTGATTTTCCTTCCAATGATGTGAATTTCAAAAGAATCTTTTATTTGATTCTATAAAAATAGGCATTCCTTGAGCTACTCTACTAGCTTCTAGAATCTACGTTTTAATGGAATACTGACACTCATTTAGAAAGTTTTTTCTTATTTCGTGATAACATCTGATAAATTGTCAAATTTGCTTTTTGACATTAGTAAAATCACTAAATGAGGTCTGATTGCGGTGTGACTAGTGCTCTGGCTCTAGATGCCATGGATGCTTGTTGTGGTTCGGAATCACTTTAAACCGTAGGTCCCGGTCTAATATGACTATTGGGAGTAAGGATAACAACCCTGACCCGTGAAAAGAAAAAAAAAAAAAAAACATCCCATGTTTCGGAATCTGGCAGTAGGCAGACGGCCTTGGACTGTTGTCCAATTGAAGAAGAAGAAAATCACTGAATTGATCATCCTTATTTATGCATAATTCCACTTGTAGCCATCAGGAATACATTCCAAGAACGTTGTTGATCTTAAAAGTATCGTATATGGCACTATCATAATAAAAACAGTAATCCTATAAAACAGTAATAAAATAACAGTAATAACTATCATATAAAACAGTAATAAAATAACAGTAATAACTATCATATAAAACAGTAAAAAAATATCAGTGTGCAAACAAAGCAAAGTTGTATAATTATTGAGTGTCATGGTCGCTCAGAGATTTTTAACTTTTTTTCTTGAAGAATCACTTGTACAATTTGGAAGGTGGTTACCCATAGATTTAAACAGATTGCCGAGCTAAGCAGTTGATAAATAAACTAAATTTATCAACTTTAGAATTTTCTGAACCTAATTTCTTGACTTGTTCACACAGAGTTTCCTTATGTCACTTGCATGCGTTTCATTCACTGCTTTCGAAAACGAATAGATGGTGGGTAGATCGTGTCGAATCAGTCAACTTCATGACTAGAATTTATATATATATATATATATTCAATAAACACTTATATATCGGGAAAATTACCCTTGAAAATTTTCCTTTTCCCTCCAGTGAGTGTACTATAGCAGTCCCATCTGTGATGCATCTTATGTTAACGTTAACCTGCCACATTTCCGTCATATCAAAGTCCAGTGACCTATTATAGTATCATTAAGAGAAAAAGTTCAGAAAAACTTTTCTGACAACATTGAAAGTGATTAAATAAATAAAATAAATTTATTTTTATAAATATATTTTATTTTCGATAATATTTAATGAAGGCTTTGTTTTGTTTCTTACCCCACTTGGTCGACAGCATCATCTAGCAAGTCCATGAACTCGTGGTCTATTATAAAGGGTAAAAAATGCAGCTTCTTTTTTGTCCTTGAGGCACGAAGATATAGGGCATCCAAAGGAAGAAGTCTGACTTTACCCCACCCAATTATGCACCCTGGCACTGGATACCCATTTTAGTCGCCACTTACGACGTGCATAGGCTACAGTGGGGCTATTCTAACCTGGACCCACAAAGGGGATAATGCAGGTTTTGTTGAACAAAATGGAATTCTTTTCAAAACTCTTTTATTAAACTATTTAACATTCAAATTTAAAACCAACCATGACATAGTCACAACGATAGTAATTTATAAACGTCAAAAAAAAAGATTGCTTTACGACTTAGCATCGATATGAGATAACAATTTCGAAATAAATACAAAAGCAACGTTCAAAAACTATAATTTTGCATAATAATGTCTATTAAAGAATTATTAAACGCATCCAAATCAAGGGATTTTATCTAAATCGTTTCATAAGTCTCAATCTCACAAAGAAAGAAAAGTCATTGTAAGAGGCCACACAGTATCTATATAGGCTTATTTCCTAAAACTCTTCAGTATAAAAATATTTTTAAATTGACAAATCCCTTGATTTTCTTTATAGTACTTCAATTTTTATTTTTACAATAATACTTTTATCGATTTAAACTGTAGATTTTTCTCTTTATGTTCAACTCTTTCTCTTGGAAAATAGACAGTTCATTTTTAAAATTCTTCGTAATCTACTCATTCTTCTGAGCATTACTGAGACACATTTTCTGATTTTTCTGCAATTTCAACGATTAAATCGAACACGAAACCCACGGTGTTTTTTGAAAGAAAAAAGGAGATGTAAAATGCTCATAAAACATTTACAAATTTAGGAAGAGCCATGATTTACAGGTTTGGTTTTGGCTTGTCGCTCTACGGTAATTTTGTGCACACTTTAGGTCAACTAAACCGGTACCTACAGTTTAACGTGAATTCCGAAAGTATTGAGCAAGTATTGAGAGAGTTTTCTCTGCACTGAGGCTTATAAAAAAAGCTATGTTGGATCCACAGTGAAAGATCTTATAGATGCTATTTTAATTATTATTAAATTCGGCATCTATTATTTATGGATCAAAATCTGAAATATAAAAAATTTAAATTTTGCAACAAATGCATATATTTTTCCCTTGGACTTAGAAAGAAGCATTAAGAATGTAGTATAAAATTACAACGTAAAAGTAAAACTAGTTTTTGAACTCGCTTAATTTTAGATAATAATATACAGAAAACTGAAATGATTATGCATATGTTTATTATAAAAGTTTTCATTACTTTTTTTTTTGAACGTTTGGAATTCAACAAGCCAGAGTAATTTTCAGCAATGGTTAGTAACGGTAATATTTTTAAAAAGAAGGAGAATTTAGAGAAAGAAAAAAAGATAAGGTCTGAAGAAATCCATTAGAATATATGACAAATATTTTTTTTTACAATTAATTGTGCATGAATTATAATCATTACATATAAACGTTTCAATTACAATACAAAACACAGAATTGCAAAAATAGAAATTTTCACTTCTTAACAATAAAACCAAAACTGAAATATCTCTTTTGCAACCTGAAATTTAAAAAAAAAAAAAATTGTATATGTATTTCGAATTTTACTATATATGTCTCTCCTTGCTTTCTGTTCTGCATTGCCTGCTGTTTCTTTATGGATTGGTTTGTCTCTCTACGGTCATTTTGAGCACACGTTGGGTTAATAAGACCGGAACCTACAGTTTAACGGGGATTCCGAACCACTCACAAACATCCATGCCATTGCCAAAATTTGAACCTGAAAAGCCTGTGCTCCAACGGTCACCAACGGCTGGCCAATTAACCATCAGGCCGCTGTTCGTTTCTTTATGGAAGCGTTAGTGGATTGCCAGACTTAAGTTGATGGATTAACTGATGTCATTTGTTTCTATCTTGTTTTTTGTATTTTTTTCTTTCTTTTTATGATATCTGTTGTCCGGTAAACTTGCCAATCGTAATGAAAAAATTGCGAATTTCGACAAAGCAATATCAGTTAAATTAAACGAAATTATTCCAGAGCAGTTCGCAAGAAATTGTAACTGCAACTACAGTCAAAGTCTTTTTTTTATTCGTGTAAGTGCAGTAAAAATAACTCTTAGTTTAATCGAATTTGTAAAACAGCTTTATTTGATTTCATTTGACCTTATGTTTTGAAATTGAATCAAATTAAACATTCTCCTCAGAGTTGTAGTATCCTGTCGGCCAATTGGTCGCTCTGTCCTTTGGTGCTCCATGTTCGAATCCTGGCGGTGGCATGGATGTTTATTAACGGTTCGAAATCCACGTTAAACTATAGGCACCGGTCTAATTAGCCTAAAGTGTGCACAAAATAAGTAGAGCGATAAACCAAGCCTGGAAGTTGTAAACTTAACAATATACAACAGGAAATAAAAAATAACCTGGTTTTTTTTATTTTAATTTCTCTGTACATTAAAATTTACAAATACCCATGAAAAAAATCACAAATATTATAATAACAATTATTCACAAACATTATACATCGATATGAAATTCAGAAATGATGAAAGTTCGTTAATCAACGGAATGATTCGGATGTCAGGATGGCCGAGAGGTCTAAGGCGCCTAATAGAAGCCCTGCTTCTCGAAAAGAGTGCAGGTTCGAATCTACGCGTCCGACTTTAAAATTAAATATAAAATTGTTAACATCAATAACCCTGCATTAAATATCCTACAAAAATTACGATTATGATATTTATTCCCGCGAACATAGCAAAAGACCTCGCACTATTCAAAATATTTTAAATTAATTCCTTACAACTGCCTAGATGAAAAAAAGTTCACTTTTTTTCCTAAGCTTTTTTTTCTCCTCATTTGACCTTTGCTCATTCTGTTTTATTACATGCAACTGATTTCATCACCATTTACATTTTTGATATTTTTCATTTTATAATTTTATTAAATAAATAATTCTCTTTTAAAAAAAAGGGCATTTAATTATCTTATTTTGCTTATTAACTCAAAGGGCATGAGACCACCGCTATGTTTCAACATTTTACAAAGAAGGAGCTAGTGGCCGCTACGCGTCCAAGGATCTCCGTAATAATCTACACTCATGTCCATAAATTAAGGATAATTCAGAATCACACAGAAATTGGACTCTAAAATAAAAATTTCACCTGTAGAATTATCACACACATCTTGAAGAAGAATATGCAAATTACAGGAAACCACCAGATGGCGCGGATAGTACGTCACAATGACGTGAGTGTAAGAGAGGAGTATATAAGGTGGCAAAGAAGTAAAATTGTTCACAAGCGCTTTAAAAGCCTTTCAGTGCAACAACCGCATAGTTATGGCACAAAGGAAGCATTTGGATGATTTTTTACGTGGTAGAATTATCGGACGACTGGAATGTGGACGTACTCAGCTGGAAGTATCCGAGGAACTTGGAATCGCCCAGAGTGTCATCTCCAGGCTTTGGCAACGATTCTGAGATGATGGTAATATGAGTAGATGTTACAGCACAGGTCGCCCCGAGTTACAACGCCGAATGAGGACAGGTATTTAGAAATTACTGCCAAAAGAAACAGACGGAGCACAGCATCAGACCTGTCTCTTCAGCTACCGGTACGACAGTTTCTAGGCAGACCGTGTACAGACGCTTAGGGCACATTTTTCTATATGCTCGTAGGCCTGTCAGATGTGTTCCACTTACCGCAACTCACTGTCGCCTGCGATTAACCTGGAGTAGAGAGCATGCATTGTGGACACCGCAACAGTGGTCTTGTGTGATGTTTTCCGACGAGTCCAGGTTTAGTTTGCAGTCTGATTCTCGCCGGACTTTCATATGGAGAGCGCCAGGTACCCGTTACCACCAAGAGAACACCATTGAACGGCACCGTTACGGTGGTGCAAGATGGCTCGTTTGGGGAGGAATTATTCTTGACCAGAACTGACCTGCATGTTCAGAGTGTAACGATGACAGGCCACCTCTATCGGGATCTTCGGAGGGCATTGCTTGATAATATTCCCCAAGATCAGATTGATAATTTGATACTCAGCCTGCTTAGGCGTTGTAAGGCCTGTATTGCATCGTCTGGGAGACATACTCCATATTAACCATCATACTAACCATGTTATATTGTTTTTTGTAAAAGGTTCTTTTTTGAAATTTGCTCAGGGAGTAAAAATCGCAATTTTTATTAATTATATCAAACATAAAGCATCTTTTTTGCTCTTTACCTTTTATTTAATAAATAGACTTTACAAATAAGTCAAATTTGCTTTGCTTCTGTCTCTTTCTTTGCCTGAACTTCATTATCCTTAATTTATGGACATGAGTGTACAATAAGACAATAAGACGAAAGGATTCGTTGCAGTTCGAAGTTGCAATTACAGTTAAATTGTAATTTATTGATTGCAGTAAATGCTATTTGGAATTGAACCGAATTTAGAAAACTGAATAAGAAGCTAATTTTAATTTTATTTCATTTCATTTAACCATATTATGTGGAATTTTACATCGGATCTGAGAACAAAGTGAGAGACATGACTCAAAAGAAAAGCAGCGGCCCGAAATGGAAGCCATCAGATAAACGTCAGAAGCCTTTTACCGTAATTCGTTCCTTTTATGAAAGAAACGATTTGGGTAATGGCGGAACATCTCTAAATTGGAAGTAATCACTCCATGGGATCATTTTGTTGTTGCAATCAGAGCGTCACGAGAACTCTTACGACACCAGAGTCAATTTCAAGTTGTCCTCATAATTTGCTTCTTAATTTGTCTTCTTGAATTTTTTTCTTCCTTACTATATAGTCTCAAAATAGATGCAGACAAGATTCGTTTTGCTTTTTTAGTTCAGTATACCAGTTAGTAGATAATTATGTTTATTGTGTTAGATTCAGAAATGGATCGTTGCCACTTTCGATTTGCTAACAGAAGTCACAGTAAAAGTTAATTTAATTCCTAATTATGCGCATTTATTAGAATTAAAAGTGTATCTGTTTGCTGTAGATTTAAAGTGATTCACATAAAATTAAAATAGTTTCCGAGATATTGTTATTATTATTTATAAGTTGTTCCTAAATGGAACAATAAATTTTCCATTTTTATTGGCTTCTGCTTTATTTTTGATTTGGCCTTTACGCCTTTTTTTTTCCACAACTGTACTTTTTAGTTATTGTGCATCATTGCGGAGATCCTTGGCTGCGTAGCGGCCACTAGCTCCTTCTTTGTAAAATGTTGAAACATAGCTGTGGTCTCATGCCCTTTGAGTTAATAAGCAAAATAGATAATTAAATGCCCTTTTTTAAAAAGAGAATTATTTATTTAATAAAATTATAAAATGAAAAATATCAAAAGTTTCAAAAATGTAGATGTTGATGGAATCAGTTGCATGTAATAATCCCGAATGAGCAAAGGTCAAATTAGGAGAAAAGCGAACTTTTTTCATCCAGGCAGTTGTAAGGAATTAATTTAAAATATTTAGAACAGTGCGAGATCTTTTGCTATGTTTGCGGGAAGAAATATCATAATCGTAATTTTGTAGGATATTTAATACAGGGTTATTAATGTTTCGCACATCATTATAGAATTTAGTAGAAATTTTGTGAACAAATTGTGTTAAACTTGGAATCGAGAGAGCTCATCTAATATCGTCATTACGAAAGTACCAGGGTGAATTCGTTAACATTCTGAGAGTTTTGTTCTCAAGCCTTTGAATATTAGTAGATAATTATGTTTGTTGTGTTAGATTCGAAATGGATCGTTGCTAACAGAAGTTGGATTTGCTAACAGAAGTCCTAGTAGTTAATTTAATTCCTAATTATGTGCATTTATTAGAATTAAAAGTGTATCTGTTTGCTGTAGATTTAAAGTGATTCACATAAAATTAAAATAGTTTCCGAGATGTTGTTATTGTTATTTATAAGTTGTTCCTAAATGGAACAATAAATTTTCCATTTTTATTGGCTTCTGCTTTATTTTTGATTTGGCTTTTACGCCTTTTTTTTTCCACAACTGTACTTTTTTTAGTTATTGTACATCATTACGGAGATCCTTGGCTGCGTAGCGGCCACTAGCTCCTTCTTTGTAAAATGTTGAAACATAGCTGTGGTCTCATGCCCTTTGAGTTAATAAGCAAAATAGATAATTAAATGCCCTTTTTTTAAAAGAGAATTATTTATTTAATAAAATTATAAAATGAAAAATATCAAAAATTTTCAAAAATGTAGATGTTGATGGAATCAGTTGCATGTAATAATCCCGAATGAGCAAAGGTCAAATTAGGAGAAAAGCGAACTTTTTTCATCTAGGCAGTTGTAAGGAATTAATTTAAAATATTTAGAACAGTGCGAGATCTTTTGCTATGTTTGCGGGAAGAAATATCATAATCGTAATTTTGTAGGATATTTAATACAGGGTTATTAATGTTTCGCACATCATTATAGAATTTAGTAGAAATTTTGTGAACAAATTGTGTTAAACTTGGAATCGAGAGAGCTCATCTAATATCGTCATTACGAAAGTACCAGGGTGAATTCGTTAACATTCTGAGAGTTTTGTTCTCAAGCCTTTGAATATTAGTAGATAATTATGTTTGTTGTGTTAGATTCGAAATGGACCGTTGCTAACAGAAGTTGGATTTGCTAACAGAAGTCCTAGTAAAAGTTAATTTAATTCCTAATTATGTGCATTTATTAGAATTAAAAGTGTATCTGTTTGCTGTAGATTTAAAGTGATTCACATAAAATTAAAATAGTTTCCGAGATGTTGTTATTGTTATTTATAAGTTGTTCCTAAATGGAACAATAAATTTTCCATTTTTATTGGCTTCTGCTTTATTTTTGATTTGGCTTTTACGCCTTTTTTTCCACAACTGTACTTAAGAATATTTAAAATATATTCCCTAGATTTATTGTTATTGAAAAGGAAACATTGAAATTTTTCATTAGATTTTCAATTTTAACCATGCAAACTTTTGTTACGGGGTATAAGTTCTATTTAAATGCAATTAAATAAAAATTTAAAAATAAAAAATGATGTTTAAATTTGTGGATTTATTTGGTACTTATTTATCAAATATAGGTTTTCAGATATTTTTTTAAATTTTTAGGAAGGTAAACTTATTTATCAAATGTGAAATTTGAAAGGATTTCTGGTAGTTTCTGGTGGTTTTTTTTATTTTCAATGAAAAAATATAATTTCACAGTAATTTTTTATGAAAAATTTGTATTATTGCTTGATTTAAAATTTCCGTCAAAATAAAAGAAAGCAGGTTAAATAATTCTTCTTCTTCATTTGCGCAACAGCCCCATGGTGGCCCAAGGCCAAGTGGCCAAGATAAATAACGCAATAAATTAAAAATTTTAATGCATAACAGTATTTTTGAATTTGATTTTTAGATTTTGATTTAACAAATATTTTAGAATTTTGATTTTTTTTTTACTTTAATAACAAAGCACAATAGTGGTTACCAATTGCGATGCATTCACTTTTTAGCATTCATGTCTGAAAATGGTTATGCACAATTATATCTTGATCTAAATAGGCTTAAGCAATTTAACGCTTTATCTAACAACAATCGCAACTTGTTAAGAATAATCTTATTCAAGATTTTAGCATTCCCATAAAATACGTAATGAATTCTGTGAAGTAAACATTTACCAGTGTATTGTCTTGATAATGAGGAAGAGTTGAAAGTCGTGTGTTGGGATAAGAATAATAATCTTCTCCGAGATCTTGCATCCGAACTAACGATTTATTGATAAGAATTTTTGTCTTGTAGCTTCCCCATAAATTAAAAACATTGATTTTAAAAATTAAGTATTTATCTTTTTATTTAAGTGGAGCCAGATTATGTTCTGTGTTTTAATCCTCAAGCTAAATCTGGCGGTTTTTCAAAAAAATTATTTATTACACGTATATTCAAAATTATTTATTTTAAGATAAAATTAATATATGATAAGGTGGACTACGGCTTGCGAATCTTTAATGTAGGCGATTTTGTAAATGTTAAGGTGGACCACGGTTTGTGAATCCTTGATGTAAGTGATTTCGTAAGAAGACATATGATCAGGTGGAACACAGAAGTTTGAATCTTTGATATAGGAGAATTCGTAAGAAGGCATATGGCAAGGTGGACCGCAGTTTGTGAATCCGTGATGTAGGTGATTTCGTAAGAAGACATATGGTAAGGTGGGCCGCGGTTTGTGAATCCTTGATGTAGGCGATCTTGTAAGAAATTGATCAAGTGAGATTTCCTTTTATTTAAGCTATCAAACACAATGGCAATCTAATTGATGTTTATTTTCTTTTCAAAAAGATTTTTTTTCCTCGGAGATTATTATTATACTTCACATTTCGTACAACGATTTATTCGAACATTGTAAATTAAAAGTTTACAGAAGAATACTATTCAACTTCAATTGTTGCCATTGACGAAAATGCTTTCATTTTATACACAAAAGAAGAAAAACCCGAACTTTTCCCTTATTTAAGCAAACACACACAAGCAACATTCCCATAATTGCTGTTTATTTTCTAAATCTTTCTTTTTTCCTTCTTTTAAAGTAAGAGTTCTGACAAGCAATAACATGCACGACCTGCCAACTGGTTCTTTGCTCTAGTGCGTCAACGCAGGCCATCATTTTCTTTTCAATTAGTCCCCATCCGCACCATGACATCTTGATTACGGACTGTGTGCTCACGTGAAATCAGAGAAATTGTAAATGCACCCACTGGACCACATCGCCTCACGTAGGAAACTTTTAGGTTTACGCAAATGCTCGAGAGCCAACCTTTTTTTCTTTTCTGAAAGCACCAGTTTTTTGTGGATTCTGTAAGTTGTGTTGTTCTTTGACAGGTAATTTTCCATTAAGTTCTTTTTTTTTTCTTTTTTTCCGCTAAACGGAATCTATCGTTCCGAAGCATTCCACTTTCTGGCTGAGGAACTGTCAGAAATAGAAGATCGCTGTGGGGGTCTCTATTCATTCAACTTGCCGACTTCTTATATGTACAGAGAGAGAATGTCAGAAAGAAGGTCTGATGCTTTTGTCTGCCTAAGGTTTATATATTTATGTTACTGTATCTAAATTCCATGAGTCAATTTCTGTATTGTGCTCCAGTTTGCTATCCTATGAAGGCAGACAAATGCTTCCGGTTGTGGTAGGTAAGAAATCGGTAGCGTTAAAGTAATCATGATGTTCGTAGAAAAAAGACGAATATTATTTTTTTTTAAGTGCAGACCTTCAAAAGCTAAAGGTCTGCACTTAAAAAAACATTAAAAAAAAAATAGTTTTGAGTTGGCTTTTAGATTCTTTACAAGTCGAGATACATCTGTTTCTTCATGAGCTATCAAGATACTGAATTCATGCATTAAAAACATGTAACTGAATTTCGGAAAAAAATTGCATTTTTCCCTGCATTGTACTGCGATAACATTCGTAATTGTCATAATAATTTTCATAATTGAAT
This sequence comes from Caerostris extrusa, assembly GCA_021605095.1. NCBI lineage: Eukaryota > Metazoa > Arthropoda > Arachnida > Araneae > Araneidae > Caerostris > Caerostris extrusa. The sequence continues at coordinate 63,586 of BPLR01008312.1, read as the reverse complement.
GAAATTTTAATTATATATTAACTAAAAATGGTGAACTAAAAGTTTTTAACTTGCTTTCTTATGAATTATTGTCATTTTTATGGGCCTGAATGGCCGAGTGGTTGGCGCTCGGTATCACAGGTTTTGCGTTCGAGTCCCGGCAGTGCCATGGATGTTTGTACTGGTTCAGAATCCACTTTAAACCGTATGTCCCGGTCTAATAGGATCATAGAGCGTTTCGAGGGTATTGTTACTCCGCGTCCGTAGCTTATCTTCAAGATACACGCACCTCCTGGGTAGTGGTAAGTGAGTAACGTCAGTGCAGCGCTTGCCTTAAGGCGTCTAAGAATTTTACTTGCTGTATTAGAACAAAAAAAAATGTTAATGCTTTTATTGAAAACATTACTTTTTCTCTTGTATATTTGTTCTCAATAACTCAATATACATAGAATAGCAAATAAATTGTTGCCAGCTATACATTAGAATATTTAGAATAGCATCATTCTTTTAATTCAATGCATGTATAATGAATATATATATATGTGCAAGTAAGTAATAAATTATAAACATGAATATTTTTATTAATGTTTATATTTTAATTTATACATGACGTTTATTAATGCTTTATAACCTTATTAACGAGCATATGGAAAAAGCTTGTTTTTACCATTACATCAATTTTTATCAATTACTTTGACTTTGACTGTATTTATACATTTAGATATATTATTTTGAGTAAATAATTCGTTGTTTTTAACTTACTGCCAAATAATGTCCTTAGGATAAAAAAGAATCTCTGGTCTAACGTCATAAAAATTAAATAATTAGTATTTGTGGAATAAAAATATTATTTTTTCGTTATTAAGATAATTTAAAGCTTACCGTGTTCACCGTTAAAGCCGTGTTCAAAAAAGTAAGACCAATTTTCAATTTAAAATCCCGAGGTTTATGGAATTTCAATTTTTTTTTTTTTTAGGTTGCTGCCACTGTCCTTGACATCTGTGTGAAATTTGACGTCAAAATATTCATTAGTGTTTGAGTTACGCTTGGCTTTGTGAGACGCTAAAACTCATTCTGGCGATTTTTGAAATGTCTGAATTAATTGACCAAATATATTGCATTAAATGGTGTTTGCGGAAACGTATAGAATGGCGCCTCTGGTCGACCATCAACCTCATTCCACTTTGGGCCTCAAATGCGTCAAATCTTGATTGGTACCGAAAACACTGAATGCTCCAGTTCTTCAGAGATTCTTTGTGACTTTTTCGCCAAAAATGAAACCCATATCTTTCCACAACCACCGTATTCACACCAAGCGACTTCTGGCTATTCCCTAAACTCAAATGACCACTTCGGGGACACCATTTTGAGTCGATTGAAGAGGTTCAACGTGAATCGGCGCGCGCTTTGAAGGTCATCCCTGCCGATGACTTTTAGCATGCATTGAGGATTGGAAAAAGTTGGCATAAGTGCATTGTGTCCGGAGGGGTTTACTTTGAAGGTGATGAAATAAATTTGGAAGAATAAATAAAGTGTTTTTGAAAAATAATAATAATTGGTCTTACTTTTTTGGGCACAGTAGTAAAAATTGAAGCTCGATGCAATTTATCGTTTCTTAAACTAATAAAAACTATTTTATATTCTATTATATCTTTCTTTAAATAACTCACGTAACTTTTTACTCACTACTTCACTTTTTTTAACTCATATAAATGTATCATTTAGACAAAGATAATAATTGCTGGTATGATAAAATTACTTAAAATTATTCACTAATACGCCATTTTATTATTATTATTAGTTCAAAAGCTATTTCATGTTCGTTACGATGGCGAATTCGAATGATGAAACAAAATTAGTTAAAAAGGAAAAAAAAAAAAAGAATAACTTACATTTTATTCTGATATATCCTTTGTTGGAGGATATTGTACCTATTCTTATCAAATGAATGAAGAAAACAAAAAGAAAAACACCAGAAAAATTTAATACTGTCTGGAAAACTGATACGCCATTATCTTCTGTAAACTAACGCTCTAAAATTTAAAAGTTAAATTTTCCGCGCGAATTCAAATAACGGTTGCCACAAAATCTTAATTATATCAACAGCATTAACAAGAAACTTTCAATCGACTTTTTCGTCGTTAACTAACGTTCTAAAATAAAAAATAAAATTTTTAATTCAAATGTCGGTTGTTATAAAACTTTAATTATTTCAGCAGCAATAAAAGAAAATAATTTGATAATCAAGTTATTAATAAATTAAAAATCATTTTTCTTGTTTGTTTCGTATTTTCAAAAGTGGCAGCATAATAAAAATTATTTATTTTCTGTATCATATACTGTAAACATACGCTATAAAAACAATCTCAGAATAATCAATAATTTATCAGAATAAATATTTAAAAGAATATATAATTATGTTCTTTATTTACTATAACTAAAAATTCTGCAAATAACTATTAAAGTAGAAATAAATAGTCATTATATTGTTCGGGAAAAGAAGAAGTTAAGAATTCCTCTAGAGTATTGTAACACTAAAGAAATTGGCTGAAGATTGGCGAAATATCCGGTTTGTAAGATTGGCGACTTCCTCAGGGATACAGTATTCTAGATTTCAATAATAAAATTAACTTACAACCATAAACAAATTAAAGAAAAGAAAATATATTTAAAAATTAAATTAGAATTTTGCGAGGACGTTTTAAATCATAATTGGGAACGTAACAGTCAATCTCGCGGATTGCAGTAAGTTCAGAATTAATAAGCATATCAAAAATTTAATAGAAATATGGGTAAAAATCTAGTATCTTGACCCATTGTGACGAAACCATCGCCAGGATGCCAAGTTGCTAAGTAAACATAGTAATGAATGCACCACGTAAATTTCGCTGTAAAACGATATTACGCAAAATTCCTTCACCGGGATGCCAAATCGCCAAGTAAATAAACAAAATGGTTGCCGATGTTCAATGTCATTGTAAAACGCTATTTCACAAAATTTATCTCCAAACATCGCTATTACGCCAACATTAGTAGCCAAACAGCTATTACGTCAGTTTATTCTTGAAAGGGCTTTTAAGCCAAAGTTTGTCACTTTAACGCCAAATATTAACATTATCCTGCCAAAATTTTAATCCTTGAAATGCTTTATCGCCAACATTTATCGCTTTATCGCCAACATTTATCGCTTTATCGCCAAACTTTTTCACTAAGTGTTTTTTAAATTGCTTTTACGCCAAAAGTTATTGCTTTATCGCCAAATTTTTATCACTGGAAAACATTTTATTCCTTGAATACTTTTTTGTGCCAAATGCTATCTCTTTTACGTCAAATTTTAGCACTATAACGCCAAAAAAAAAAAACTATGCCTAAATTGTCTTTACGTCAATTTATATCGCTTTATCGCCAAAATTTTACCACTATTATGGCAAAATTTTAATGTTTTTCTTTTACACCACATATTGCCGCTTTAACGCCAAAATATATCATTATTTTACCGTGCACCCTGCGGATAGCAAAATTTAAGGCTTAGAAATGGAGTCCTTCACGAATTTATAGTTATCTGTCTTTAAATGTGTTAATATTATTATATAAATTGTATATCTCTAATTGTATGTGGGTGGTATTTGTGCATGTGTAAATAAAGCTGTGATTTTTCAAACCTGTGTCTCAAGTAACTCAACTCAATCACACATCCTTTGGTATCACATGCTTCAGCTTCGACGGTGGCATGTATGTTTGTGAGTGGTTCGGAATCCACATTAAACTGTAGGTCCCTGTCTAATTAGCTTAAGGGGAGCATAAAATTACCTTAGATCTACAAGCCAACCACATATAGACACAATCTGGTAGCCCACCCTGCACTACAAACATTACATTTAATTTTTATTACATTTTCTTCAGCAGAATTTTTTTCCGACAATTTTAACTTTTCATTGATTTACCCTCTTTTTTAACCTATAACCAGGGCCGGATTTTCCTATAGGCTAACTAGGCTTCAGCCTAGGGCCTCAAGTTCAAGAGGTGCCTACATTCAAATTGTTAAACTTTAAATGCGAATTATTATGAAATAAATTTATCTAAATGGAATTTGCTTTAATCTTCAATGTATTGAATATATTTAATTTAATTTGATAGAAAATATGATATATTTTATTGCATATTTTATTGTCGTAGTCAAAGATTTTTATTATTTGAATTTTGTTTCTTTGTAAATGTTGTGTGTTATGTTTGATTAGTTATTGTTACAAGCACTATATAGGGTGCTGAGAATAAATGTCCAAATGAGTGTTCTTGACTATTTTTTATTTATTATCCATGCCACATTTTTTTATAAAGATTAATACCCATCACAACATGTTTCAGTTAACATATTGATATATATCACAGTAATGATGCATTTTATTATCTTTCATGTAATTTACAAACTTAAAAATGGGAGATGAAATAAGTGGAATAGCCTAGGGCGTCTTTTCATCTAAATCCGGTCCTGACCACAGGCTTCAACTTCAGTGGTGGCATGTCTGTTTGTTAGTGATTCGGAATCCATGTTAAACTGTAGGTCCCCGTCTAATTAGCTCAAGGTGTGCAAAAAATGATTATACAGCGACAAGCCAACCACATCTAGATACAATCTGGTTATCCACCTTGCACACTACAAACATTAGATTAGATTTTATTACATTTTCTTTAGCAGAATTTTTCCCAACAATTTTAACTTATCATTGATGTACCCTCTTTTTTTTTAACCTATATCTATCAAGGATACTAACGTGTGTGTCAGGGGTACATGTGGACGTATGCAACGCAGTCTTGAAGGTGTTTTCCGGGGTATTTCGGCACAGTGAATTCACTTCCTGCCTTCCAGTGATACCCAAAGCCTGGCAGTAGAACTCTTGAGAAAACAGACGTTCGAAATAATCCGGAAATACGATAGCAATTTCTGCTGCTACAGCAAGTTGATAGGATAATCGCCCACAGTAAGTTTGCTATGTACTTCGTAACCCACTTTATTTTTTAACAAGTCAATAGCTTTTACAAAATATCTGTGCACTTAATATAAAGGAGCCATTATCGTTTGCCCGCAGGCGGATAAGTGAAGTGAAGAGGAATGAGTTACCTACCAAGGCGACGGTTTATCGTGTGGGGTTGTCAAACGGTGCAGAAAATTCCTGGGTGTTCTCAAGCAGGTAATGCATCTGCGTAGATAAAGACAACATTTCGAAGGGTTGGTTCAGGTTTTTTTTTTTTTTTTTTCCTCAGCTCATTAGTCAAGTGCACTCGTGACTCGGAATATCGAATTCCTTTTTCAATTCCTTCTATTAGTTCACACTCTCCCTATATATATTTATATATCTTGTTCAAATATTCAATCGTTAATAAAATACTTTTTCAATTCTTTCTATTAGCTCAGACTCTCTCTGTATATATATCTTGTTCAAATATTCAATCGTTAATAAAATACTTTTTCAATTCCTTCTATTAGCTCACACTCTCTCTGTATATATATCTTGTTCAAATTTCCAATCGTTCATAAAATACTTTTTTATTCCTCCCCTCAAGTTCAAATACATTTTTTTTTTAACTTGTAGTGGATGACTCTTGATGTTAATACAGTTTTTCAAATATTAATTTATTCATTAAATTAAATTAATTAATTTCAGTTTTATATGGGAGAAAAAAATCTTTCTTATATGTAAGATATTTTGCAGGATATAAATTTAGGAATAAATACCGCCAGTGGCAAAGCGTGTAGATCGCTGGGAAAAAATTTTCAGATTCTTTTTTCATTCTGGGTTCTAGTCTGATTCAAGGAGGGAACAAAATGGAAAATGAACACATGTGAATAAGATGGGAGGGAGATGGAAAGTGTGTGTGAGAGAGAGAGAATTTTTCTAACTTCAAAAAATGAATGAAAATAAATGAAATGAAATTTAAAAAATAACAGAAATTTTTTAAATATGAAAATTTTAGCTGAATCCATATTTTAATCATCATCATTATCAAAAGTTAATTATCTGTCATAAACCAGTTGGTGATTTTTTTTTTATGTATGGATCTTTTCATGTAATGGCTTTATTTGCTTTAGTTCCTATGTGTATATAAAATATTTCTACCGACTGATTGATGTATTACATTAAATTTTGAAAATTTACAGCTTAAAGTGGATTCCGAATCACTAACAAGCATCAATACCATCGCCAGGATTCGAACCTGAAGTCTATGGTACAAATTGGCCATCAAGCCACCCAAGTGCCGGTAGTTGCCTTATCTAGTTTCTAATGGAATGCATAAGTTAGCGGTCGGAAAAATTATAAAGTTTCTACCTACAAAAGAAAAAAAAAAAAAAAAAAAAAAAAGACAAGTAATATATAAAAAAAAAATTTTAAAGTTAATTCCTACTTTTTTTCACTTTATTTCAGAAAATCTTTTATAAGTAATTTTCATTCATTTTTTAAAGTTCATCTGGCGCCATCTATTGGTAGATATAGGCAACTTAAATCTAAAAAAGAACTAAAATTAATTAATTAAATTTAATGAATTAATTAATATTTGAAAAAACTGTATCAACATCTAGTGTCATCCACTACAAGTTCAAAAAAATGTATTTGAAGTTGAGTGGATGAATAAAAAATATTTTATGAACGATTGAAAATTTTAAAAAGATATATATAGGGAGCGTGTGAGCCAATAGAAGGAATTGAATAATAATAAAAGAAAAGAAAAGAAAAGGTTTGAAATATTTCACAGAAGACTATGCAGCCAACAGTTCTGTGTCTTATGAGCTGTAGGTTTTTGGGTAGTTAGTTTTCTTGAAACCAAAGGACTTCCAGGTGTCATATTTCTAGTCGTCGTATAAACACAGCTCCAATCTCATTAATGGATGCCTCAACCATTAAGGAAATCTGTGCATTTTCTGAGTAATTAGCTAGCACAGTCGCATGACGTACTCGTAGCTGTGGTTTACTAGTTTGGAATGCTTGAGCTGCTTTTTCTGTCCATTGAATTTTATTGTTGACCTTCTTTTTTTCCCACCATTTTAGATAGTCACTCAGGATGGATAGATTTTATACTGGGTTAGGAACGAATAGATGGTAAAAAATTAATCATTCCTAAGTATCATCGCAATTCTTTTACAATTTCAGGATTTGGTTTGGCTTGTCGCTCTACGGTCATCTTGTGCACACTTTGGGCTAAACAGACCGGGACCTATAGTTTAACGTGGATTCCGAACCACTCCCAAACATCCATGCCACCGCCAGGATTCGAACCTGAAGCCTGGGATACCAAAGACTAGAGCGCTAGCCACTTGGTCACCAGGCCGCTTACAATTTCAGGAAGATTGAAATATTCGTTTACTTTATTCGTTCTATTGTAGATTCGATGTCATGGAAGGCCTTTTGAGGCCTATTGCCTATCGAAAGCCTAAGAAATTCATTTCGGTTTTAGGATTTTTTTTTTTTCATTTCGGTTTTAAGATTCTTTTCGGTTTCGGGTTAACATTTTGCAACCTTTATTATCTCTGGCACTGATTGCCACAGGTTTCGGGTTCGAGTCCCAGCGGTGTAGGGACCTGATGGCCGAGTGGTTAGCGCTCTGGCACCGGGTGCAACAGGTTTCGGGTTCGAGCCCCGACGGTGCCATGGATGTTTGTAGTGGTTCAGAATCCACTTTAAGCCGTAGTCCCCTTTCTAATACGACTGTTGAGCGTCGGGCTGACAACCCTACCACATAAAAGATAGCATCTCCTGTCTAGAAATCTGCCCACCGTTAGGCTGTTGCGCCACTGATGATGATGACGAACCTTTATTAGAGAGTTTTTGCTTACCGTATTTTGGACGTCCGTTAGCTTTTTCTCCTTAGCGCGCATGCTCAGAGGAAATTGCGCATGCGTATCTGTAATGTTTCCTATGAGCATGCGCGCTATTGAGAAAAAGCTAACGGACGTCCACGGTATGCAAAAACTCTCTATTATCAGACTACCATTTTGAAAAGCTTGTCTTAAATAACTAATGTGTATTTAAGATGTGTATCCTCAAGATACTCTCAAAGAATGAGGCTAGCTGAAGCAAAAATCTAAGCCTCAAAGTACGGAATGAAGGAATCGTTGAAAAGTTTGGGCTGCATTGCGCAATCCAAATGTCATTCTGTTGCATTCATACAATCCAAAAGGTATGCAGATAGCAGTTTTCCATTGTCAGATGGTTCTGTTTGCATTTGATAGTAGGCTGTTTCTAAAAAAGGGCATTTAATTATCTATTTTGCTTGTTAACTCAAAGGGCATGAGACCACCGCTATGTTTCAATATTTTACAAAGAAGGAGCTAGTGGCTGCTACGCGGCCAAGGATCTCCGTAATAATCTACAATGAGAGGCTCTTTCTGAGCCAACGGTTGAAAATACTACAAATCCATGCAATTTATGAGTTTAATCATGCATCTGTGAATAATACGGTAGCTAGAATTTCATATAACGTGAAAAAAATTTCTTAATCAGTAGTATGCAGATCAGTAGTGTTTAGTACTTATTATAGCTATAGGTACACTAGAGCTCACGCGCTCGGGACCACAGGTTTCGGGTGTGAGAGACCTGGCGGTGCCATGGATATTTGTAGGGGTTCGGAATCTATTTTAAGCAGTAGGTCCCGGTCTAATAGGACGGTAGTGTTGGACGTAGGACTGACTACTCTAACCCATAAAAATAAAAATATTTCTTGTTTCGAAATCTGCCAGTTGGCAGATGACCTTAGCCCACCATGGAGCTATTGCGCCACTGATGATGATGAAAATATTAATGTATATAATGGTTATTTATATTTAATATACACTCAAGAACCAAAACATTATGACCACCTGTCAATAACGAGTTGGCCCACTTTTGGCGCGCAACACAGCTTCAACCCGCCTTGGCATGGATTAATACCACCACTTAATACCACTTCCACCTGAGCAAGTGCCTTCCACGTCATCCAGGCGAGTTCAGTGCGAAATGTAGGGGTGGTCATAATGTTTTGACTCTTGAGTGTATATTTAGTTGATTCCTGTTCGACTTTTTTGAATAAATATCATTTTTAAAATACAATACATTTTTATGGCTTTCTCGATTATTTGTTATAAGTATGCGTTGTTGTGCTTATTTTTGCCTGTCGTTAAATTGTCCTTGAATTTCTTTAGGCCATCATAAGTTAATTACAATCCTTACTATTTGCGGATTTAGCATTTTTAATATCGCATCCTTTCCAAAATAAAATAGATTTATTTAAATTTCAAAGAAATAAAGTAAAACATACAAAACAATTTTAACAACGGAAACCAAAAATAAATTCCGATAATATCGAAACTTGAATTTCATCAAAATTAATTTCTAAATATTTTAAAACTCTATAATTGGCTCATTGCATCAATTTATTTGAAGCAGCAGTCAAGAACAAATGAACGCAATTACACGCATGGGCAGATAAACAAAATGGAAAAATGTTAAAATAAATACTTTCCTGTAGAGGAAGTACCTGGCAAATTGTATGCAAACAAGCCAATTACTTCAACTTTTGAATCGTGGCGAACATCGTGGTTCACCTTTTTCCGATTTAATTGTTTACAATCATCTGCTTCGTTTGTTTACACCTGCACTAAGACAGACTTCGCAACTAGACCAGAGGACGCTATTATAAGACAACAGTGATTCTACAATTTCTACGAAAAGTCTCGTAACCCTGTAACCCTGTAAGCTATGGGGTGCCCCATATAATTTACCTATGGTTATTATTTCATTTTCACTTTTGTTTCAAGTACTAGTAGTGCTTCATGTGTTCTAATCATCAATTTGATGCTTCAAAACCGTCGATTTACAATTAGAGATCTTACTGATGATGTTGGAATTTCAAAAGACTCGGTCAATTCCATTTTAGGCCTCAAACGCGTCAAATCTCGATTGGTACCGAAAACACTGAATGCGACAGCTCCCACTGCGTTGATTCTTCGTTACTTTTTCGCAAAAATTTCGCCAAAAAATTTTTTTCGCCTATTTCGTTCCACAACCACCGTATTCACACCTGGCTATTCCCTAAACTCAACAGACCACTTCGAGGACACCGTTTTGAGTCGATTGAAGAGATTCAACGTGAATCGCCGCGCGCTTTGAAGGCCATCCCTGCCGACGACTTTTTAGCATGCATTGAGGATTGGAAAAAAAAAAGGTGGCACAAGTGCATTGTGTCCGGAGGGGATTACTTTGAAGGCGATGAAATAAATTTGAAAGAATGAATAAAGAGTTTTTGAAAAAAAAAAAATTGGTCTTACTTTTGGGCGCAGTAGTACACTTCAAAGCACCAAGTCAAGTCAAGACAACTTGGCGGTTGCCAAGAGATAGAAAAGATTCCACCGTAAAGTTGCAAGATATGGATTAAACATGGTGAAAGGCTTTGTTTGAATAATCACCAAATGAAGCAATTCTAATTCGAACACAATCCAGACATGATACTTCTTTTCGGGTTACAATGTCGAGAAGGGCAAGCACTGTGAACACAAATATTAATCATGTTAAATATTTTAAACACCATGCCTTTATATACATTTTTCAATTCCTACCATTAGTTCACACTCTCCCTATATATATCTTGTTCAAATTTTCAATCGTTCATAAAATACTTTTTTTATTCATCTACTCAAGTTCAAATAAATTTTTTTTAAATTTGTAGTGGTTGACACTTGATGTTAATAGTTTTCAAATATTAATTCATTAATTAAATTTAATTAATTGATCTCAGTTTCGGGGTCATTGCCACTCCGCGGCTTATCTTCAAGTTGCATGCTCTCCCCTGGGTAATGCAAAGTGAGTAACGTCTGTGCAGCGATTGCCTTAAGGCATATAAGACAGCTGTCTAAGTGTTCGCTAGCTGCATAAGAAGAAAAGAAAAATTTTAGTTTTATATGGGAGAAAAAAATTTCTCTCAAATAAGATATTGAACAGGATATAAATTTAGGAATAAATACCGTCAGTAGCGAAGCGTATAGATCGCTGGAAAAAAAAATGACTTTTTCAGATTCTTTTTCATTCCGGGTTCTAGTCTGAGTCAAGGAGGGGACAAAATGGAAAATGAACACATGTGAATAAATTAGTGAATAAAGAGAGAAAGAGAATTTTTCTAACTTAAAAAGTGAATGAAAATTATTTATAAAGGACTTTCTGCAATAGAGTGAAAAAAAAAAAAGGTAGGAATTGACTTTAACTTTTTTTTTTTAAATTACTTGTTTTACAATTAAGTTTGCCATTTTATTTGTACTTCTACAGTAACCTCTCGGCATATAGCGCATGTGAAGAGTCAATTCTGGGTGGCCAGGCTGTGATGCAGGGCGTGGAAAGCTTATCCTACCATGGCATGCTGGACCTACCATGTTCAAGCATACCAAAGCGGAAAAGACCATCAACGCCCTGCTGCACAAAAAACCACCTGAGCAAGCACAGGCCGGAAGATCAGAGATCACTCAGACCGCAGGGTCAACCGATATTGCAGAAAATGAGACTTGACGCAATTGTGATCAATACAAATGAGCCGTAAAACGAAAAACTGAAATTGGAACGATATCTTCTTTAAATGTTAATAGTTTTATTTTGAACAGAAATTTTTTAAATAAATACGTATTTTTTTAATTCAAATAGGAAATATGCGTTTTTGAAATTATAATTTTATAATTTTTCTAATATTTTAGAAAGTCCTTTTTTGAAGAATTATTGCATGAAAAATGTTCCGCAGTATGTTCTTGCTTGTATGTTGTATGTGTTGTGTCTAATCCTCAGTGCAGGACGGACACCCCATGAGTAGTCTACTCATGGATGGAGGGAAAGGGAGGCAACTTACGTTGTGATGGAGCACCCGCAGGTCTGACTTGCCTTTAGGACGCCCTTTAGTCGTTTGAGACTAGGGACCTACGTCTTAAAGAGGGATTCGAACCACTACAAACATCCACGGCACCCGCCGGGACCGAACCCGACTCCTGCGGCCCTGAGCGTCAGGAGAGCGCTAGGCATTCGGCCATTCAGGCCCATGTTTTAACTTTAAACATGCATGCGATTCTTCGTACTGATTCTATTACTAAACTTACTACAGGTCCCACTCGGAAATGCTTTAAAATAACAGTTCCCTGCTTTAAAGTAACAGTAATATTGTTCTAATAAAACTGACACAGCTAATAACAACTACCTTGCATATATTACCTTACATTGAGAATAGCTTCTTCTGTTCATCTTGTAGTGACTGCATAATGTAAACTTACTACTGTGCAAAAAAAATAAGACCATTTTTTTTTTTCAGAAACTTTTATTTATTCTTCCAAGTTTATTTCATCGCCTTCAAAGTAGTATTCCAATCAATTGCTTCGTATATCTCTTGCATTATTAAACATTATTATATTCCTGCGTTTATTCATCCGTTCTCGAATTGTTCACACATGATAAGTTGAAATTTGCCGAGCAGATTTCAATTTTTTTTTTAATGCCCATGGCATGAGGTGTCTCCAGGTGGTCATCCTCCCAAGGACGATGCTCGATCAAACAAGAACCGGCATATTCAGTATGGTGTGGCCATTTTGTTTTTTTATTTATGAAGAAAACATAACTCATAAACTGCATGTGGTTAATTGAATATTGATTTATTTCTGTGTCTATTTTCTTTCATAACCATAATTCAGGCCTTCTTCATAGATGTGTATGTAGTTATTTTATTGTTGATATATTTACTTTGTGTATTATGACTAATTGACTGTAGTATTAAATATTTATATATTTGTGAGGCTACTTTCATTCAATAGCATGACTAATAGCTTCTGAGGCTGTAAAATTCAGGATGTAATGTCGTGACTCACGATTTTACCTGTAGTAGGTAAATACTGGTAAATTTTTACATGCGTTCAAAGTAGGTAATAAATATCCATTTATTTGGATAAAAATGTTCACAGATCATAAATGAAATTCGTCCCTCCTCTTTCAACTTTTCCTGTATAATAATTATTTAATTATTATTAAAAAGATGTAAATACGGACTTTAGTAATACTACTACTACACCCCACCACTATGCCTAGAGTTGAGTTTCCCCTATACAGTTTGGGAATGAATGATGTGGGTGAAAAGTCAGATTGGGCTCCGTGACGCTCTTACAGTCATAGGGGAGACAAGAACCTACCTAAATGTGGATATCGAAAAGCTACAAACATCCATGGCACCACCAGGATTCGACCCCCAAAACCTGTGGGTACCGAGTGCCAGAGAACTAGCCACTCTGTCATCAGGCCCCTACTTTAGTAATAATAAGGAAGAGCCAAAGCATAAGTCACTTATTCACAATGCATTTTCATGTGATTTTTCAAGATGTAATCATCTCAATTTTGATTTGGTTTGTCGCTCTACGGACATCTTGTGCACACTTTAGGCTAAACAGACCGGGACCTACAGTTTAAAGTGGATTCCGAACCACTACAAACATCCATGGCACCGCCGGGGGTAATCCATCTCAAGGCCTGATAACTAAGTGATTAGCGCTCTGGTGCTCGGTGCCAGAGGTTTCGAGTTGAATCGCAATTGTGCCATGGATGTGTGTAGCGTTTCAGAATCCACTTTCTAAACCGTAGGCCCCGGTCAAATATAACTCTAAAGTGTTGGGAGTAAGGCTGACAACTCTGCCTCGTAAAAAGAAAAAACTTCTCCTTTCTCGAAATCTGCCAGTAGGTAGGCTGCCTTAGCCACAACCATGGAGCAGTTACACCAGTGAAAAAGAAAAAGAATCCATTTCAAAAATACCCATGTTAATAAGCACAACAAATTGTTTCTCTATTGATGCAAAAAAAAAATTAAACAAGATTGTTAAAATGTGACAATGCACAGAATATTATATACTTTTTCTGTTCTACATTTTTGAATACTATAGAACTGAACTCATATGCATATACAGTGGGTAAAAAAGTATTGGCAATTGCCTTAATTTATTCACATTGACAAATAAATAAAATGTTATGCAATTTTAGCTGTCGTAATTAAATACGAGACATCTTAGATATATAAAAATAGTAAAAAATGTATTTTAAGTTGCATTTTCTACAATTTTTTCTTTTTCAAAAACGAAAATTTGCATGTCAAAAAAGTATTGGCAAAATTTTAACTGTTATGCAAATTTTGTTACATTGAAGTCACGTGTTTCGACTGATAAGAAACTCTACCGGTATAAAGTCTGCAAAACTACTCCAAAAGTGTTTATGCTTTATTTTGCGATTACTGCAGTAAAAGGACTTCGAAATCGAAGGAGTTGGACGTTAGTGTTAAAAACACGATTATTAGGCTCAGAAATGAAGGTTTAACTTATCGTGCTATAGGAGTGCAGTTCAATATAAGTTTATTTACTGTCAGAAGTGTTTGTAAGAAAGTTCAGGATCAGGATCAACGGAAACAGGATCAACGGAAAATAAGACTAGAAGTGGACGACCTCGAATATTTTCTACAAGAGAAAAGAACGTGTCATTATTAACGAGGTTAAGAAAAACCCTAAAATAAGTGCACCCCAGATAGCTAGAGATGTTGCTTTCACTTTGCAAAAGATTTTTAGCGTACAGACTGTACGAATGTTTTACACGAGAAGTTATTATGGAAGGGCAGCTAGAAAGAAGCCATTCATCTCGAAATAAATAGGAGAAAGAGGTTAGATTTCGCAAAATCCCACGTTGAATAATCTAAAGAGTTTTGGAACACAGTTATTTTTTCCGACGAATCAAAGTTTAACATTTTCGGCAGTGATGGACGACGATATGTGTGTGGAGGCCAAATACTGAATTGGAAAAGCAACATTTAACTGCTACCGTAAAACATGGTGGAGGAGCGTCTTAGTTTGGGGCTGTATGGCAGCTAATGGAATTGACAACCTGCATTTTATTGATGGTATTATGACAGCACGTACATACATTGACATTTTGCGACATAACTTAAAAATCAGTGCCCAAAATCTTGGCTTGGGAACATCATTCGTTTTTCAACAAGACAATGACCCCAAGCATACAGCGAATCTCACCCGTGAATGGCTACTCTACAATGCTCCTCGCCAATTAAAAACCCCACCTCAATCGCCTGACACCAATCCAATTGAAAATTTATGGCACCTGCTGGATCTAGAAATCAAGAAAAATAAAATTTCAAGTAAAGACGACCTCAAACGTTTACTCTTGCAAGAGTGGCACAAAGTTCCAAACAGTACAACAAAGACCTTAGTTTCCTCTATGAGAAATAGATTACAAGTTGTTATAGATGCAGAAAGTATGCATACAAAGTACTAAACATATACTGATTTTGTTTTCGCTCATAATTTTTGTCAATTTCATAATTTTGCCAATACTTTTTATCATGTAAATTTTGGATTTTCTCGTAGATTTTGACTAAAAAAATATTTAAATGAAAATTTCGTTATATTTGTTTGTCTTTTCTCCTTCTGTAATCGCTATGTAAAAATAAAATTTGTAAACATACTTTGTTAACAAATATGATCATTTATAGGCAATTGCCAATACTTTTTTTTTTTTATCCACTGTATATCAAAAACGTGCTCCCCCTGTTAACCTTATTTTGTTACATGACATTGTAACAAGAATTATGTTCGGTTTTGTAAAAACGAATTTTAAACTATATAATGATAATACGATTTTTAAAATGTGACAATGCATTGAATATTATACACTTTTTCTGTTCTACATTTTGAATACTATAGAACTGAACTCATATGCATATATATCAAAAAACGTGTTCCCCTGATATTAACCTTATTTTGTTACATGACATTGTAACAAGAATTATGCTCGGTTTTGTAAAAACGAATTTTAAACGATAATGATAATACTGATTGAACTTCAACTAACTATGATAAATCGGCTTATAATAAAGTTAAACGGGGTTTAACCGTCTTTCAAGGCCTACTGAACAGCCTCGAAAAGAAGAATTCTTCTTCTTTTATTTTTTTAAATTATTATTATTATTATTTTTACTTCAAAGAAGTTACTTTTGAATTGTTTATTTTTTTTTTTCCCCTTATCCCACTTGGTAGACAGCAACATCTAGACCAAGTCCAAGAACCCGTGGGTCTCATGGAAGGAGAGAAGGGGGGGCAGTTTCTGTTGTGATGGAGCACCCGGAGGTAGAAGTCCGATTTGGCTTCGTGACGATAAACAAGGAGGACAGTGCCTTCCGGAAGGACTTTTAAAGGGAACTACTCCCGCATTGGCGTATCGTATGGGAGAAAAAAATTGAAATCTCTCACCAGGTAGTCCGACTCATGAGGCAAGTTGCCGGACATCATAAACGACATCGAGTCTTTGTTTTTGAAAAAGTGTCTAAAACAATACCGCCAGCTGATTGAACGTCAGCCCTAATACCACTGAGCCACTATCGGGCATTTTGAATGTACCATGATGTAAAAAAGAAATTATTTTAGTATTCTTGTGTTTTAATCCTTAATTAAATCACGCTGAATCTTGTTATTGAACAACAATGGACACAAATATCTGCAGTCAAGGAGAGTCATTTGGGTTTGGTTTGTCGCTCTACTGTCCTTTTGTGCACATTTTGGGCTAATTAGACCGGAACCTACAGTTTAACGTTGATTCCGAACCACTCACAAACATCCCTGCCACATCCAGGATTCGAACCTGAAGCCTGTGGTACCAAAAGGCCAGAACGCTAGCCAATATGCTATCAGACTGAAGGATAGGTCTCGAGGATTCATGAAAACATGTCAGTGATTTTTTTTTCTAATGCAGCTGGCAAACACTTAGACACTTGTCTTTGATGCCTTAAGGCAAGAGCTGCACCGACGTTACTCACTCAGCACTACCCAGGAGGTGCGTGTAGCTTGAAGACAAGTTACGGAAGCGGAGTAACACCACCCTCGCAAAGCCCTACGATCATGTTAGATCAGGACCTACGCTTTAAAGTGGATTCCGAACCACTATAAACATCCATAACACTGTCGGGACTCGAACGCGAAACCTGTGGTACCGAGCGCCAGGCGCTAGTCAAACTATTCAGGCCCATAAAAATGACAATAATTCATAAGGAAGCAAGTTAAAAACTTTTAGTTCACCATTTTAGTTAATATATAATTAAAATTTCATTTAACTGTGAAAATTATTATAACAATTACGACTGTTATCGCTGGACAATGCAGCGAAAAAGCGCCCGCCGGACTCGAACCCTAAACCTGTGGCACCGAGCACCAGGCGCTAGTCACTCGGTCTTCAGGCCATCCCTTAAATGGTTCTTCTTCGTCAATGGCGCAACAGACCCATAGTGAGCCAAGGCTGTCCTACTGACCAATTTCGAGACATGATATGTTTTTATTTTTACGGGGTTGGGTTGCCAGCCGTATGCCCAACACTCTGTATTCATCTTAGAGATGGACCTACGGTTTAAATTGAATTTCGGACCACTACAAACATCCATGGCACCGCCGGGACTCGAGCCCTAAACCTGTGCCCTCGAGTGCCAGTCACACGGCCATCACGCCCCCATCAATATTTTGGTTGTGATATTTGTTGTATAATAGCGTCAAAAGTAATTATTAAAAAATATTGAATTATAAAAGAACTTTATGTAAAAATAATAGTAACTATTTGTGCTTTAATGAATTTCGAGCCACTAAAAACATCCATACAACCGCCGAGACTCGAACCCGAAACCTGTGACACTGAGGGCCATAGCGCTAGTCACTCGGCCCCTTAAATAGCTCTTGGTTTAATGAAATAAAACCGACTATAAACAATATTGGTAAAAAATAAATTTTCAGTAAAAAATAAAAACTTATATTACCAATTAATATTTATTTTAAAGTAATGTATATATGAAATAATTATAAAATATCTTTATTAGATTAATCGGCGATTAACAATTAATAAATAATCTATAATATATTATCGTTATTATTATTTTATTACCATGATTATCGTTATCCTTTTAAGTTAAAAAGTCACAATTAAAAAAAGAAAAAGTTGTTATTTAACTGTTTTGTTTCATGCATCAAATCAATTGAAATAATTTCAACTTAGAAACAAAATGCATCGAAGTTTAACATATATATAAACAATTTAATTTAATTTGCCTCGTGCCATGGTTCGTTGTTTCTTCAATGGATAAGAATGAAAACATTTAAACTAAAACATTTTCGTTCATGGATAGTTTACAATACAAAAAATAATTGCGTCTTTTTTTCAACCGCAGTCTATTTTTATACAAAGTTTAAACTTAAAAATGTAAACATTTTAACATACTTAAAAGAAATAAGAACCTGGATTAAATTAGAAGGTCTGTAGAATATTAGTTTACATTGAATTGTTTAAAATGTAAGAATCGCAAAGTTCTCAACTATATTTGTCGTTCAACCGTGTTATAAAGCCTAGTAAAAAAAGAAAAGAAAGTAGAAGAAAATAATTAATAATAATTTTTAAAAGATTTACTAAATTATCTTTAGGAAAAATGTTATGTTATTTTCATAAAAAGGAGAATTTATAATAACAGATCTTTAGTAAACGGTGAATGAAATCTGGAAGTGGTTTGAAGCAAATGTCGATAAATTAAACTATTGTTTTCAAGACTTACTACTGTAACAATTCCAAATAGTTCTTGTTATGACTGATCCTCAGTGTCCTTCAGTGCAGGAAGAACACCCATGAGTAGTCAACTCATGGAAGGAGGGAAAAGAGGGCAGCTTCTGTTGTGATGGAGCACCCGTAAGTAGAAGTCTCACTTGGCTCGTGTGTTGTTGAAGAAAGAGGTCAATACCTTCTGGAACGACTTTTTAAAGGAAACTACCCACAATAGCGTATCATATGGGAGAAAACTCAGAAAACTTCCACCAAACAGTCCGACTAACGAGGCAAGATGCCGAACATCGCAAATGCCATCGAGTCTCCTCCTTTTTGAAATAGTGTTTGCAACAAAAACGATAGGCGCATTGAACCTCGTCTCCCTAATGCTTACCAAATAGGGTAAAAGCTATTAAAATGATGCGCTCTCAACTCGCAGCTCACTGGTAACGCTGGCCGCTGGTGATCATTAAGGCTGAAGTTCAATCAGTTGGAGCTTTGTTGCCGACACTGTTTCAAAAAACGAGGATACTCGATGGCGTTTGTGATGTTCAGTATCTTAATTCGTGAGTCGGACTACCTGGCGGGAGTTTTCTGGATTTCCCCATACGATACGCAAATGCAGTTAAGTCCTTACTAAAGGCACTGCTCTCCTTCAGCGATTCGAAGCCAAGTAAAACTTCCAATAACACAAGCTGTCCCTTTGCCTCCATCCATGAGTATACTACTCATGGGATGCCCGTGCCTCACTGTAGTACACTGAGCATTAGACACACACACAATCCTTGATTTGAATATGTAGTGGACTCGGTGGAGAGTGTAACGCAGATTTTAGTATTTACAGTCGGGTTGCCGTATACATCACTGAGGGGTGTTAACATATAAATATTCACAAAGCTCCTATTAGAGTTAACAAAAGGAGTTAACAGTAAAGGTTCTACGGTCATTTGTGCACACTTCACACTAAGACCGGGACCTACAGTTTACGTGGTTCCGTACCACTCACTAACACCCATGACATCGCCAAGATTTAAACTTGAAAGCTGTGGTACCAAAGGCCAGCTAGCCAATTGGCCATCAGGCCGCTAATAGTAAAGGAGTTAACTAACAAATAGATTTTAGACAAGTGGAAATAGTTAAAGGAGTTAATTACCAAAAGGAATTAAACTTTTGGAGGTATGATACATCGGCATAGTATTTCGAATACTACAACGGGTTCGTCATAGACAAATGCTTAAGTGGAAAATCACCAGAAAAAAAAATTGCCCAACTATTTATGATAATTTCGTAATCACTGCTACGAAATTACAAAACACGGAATTCACACCGAATCTTCTTAAACGATGTATAAAAATTGGGCTCAACTTTTCTTCAGCATGTCAGTTGTGGTTTAAAAGAAGCTTATTGCCCTGTTTAATCTCCAATTAAGTTCCTTTCGGCGCTTAATGACTTATCCTACTCTTCAGCATTTCTTTCTCCGGTCGGCAAAGTTCAAATGCTCATCCTGGAAAAGTCTCTTCTGCATAACAGCTTTTGATACATCGTTGTTTTAATTTAAAAAATGTTAATAGTAAAGGATTTGATTAGCAAATAGAGAATAGACAAATAGAAATAACTAGCGTAGTTAATAAAAAATTTTTTGTTTTAATGCAGCTGGCTGACGCTTAGACAATTGTCTTCGATGCCTTAAAGCAAGCGCCGCACCGGCTTTGCTACCCAGAAGGTGCGTGTAGCTTGAAGATAAGCTATGGACACGGAGTAACAATACCGCTGCAACACTCTACGATCCTGTTAGACCGGGAACTACGGTTTAAAGAGGATTCCGAACCACTACAAACATTCATGGCACTGCCGGGACTTGAACCTGAAACCTGTAATACTGAGCGCTAGCCACTCAGCCATTCTGGCCCTTAATTAGCAAATAGATTTCACAAAAGGTGTTACCCTTTGAGGAATACATCGATATAGTATTTCGAACACTACTATAACGGGTTCGTCATAGACAAGTGCATAAGTGGAAAATCCGTAGAAAAAAAAATTGCCCTACTATTTATGATAATTTTGTAATCACTGCTACAACATTACAAAACACGGAATTCACACCGAATTCTTCTTAAACGATATATAAAACCTTGCTCAATTTTTTTCTTCAGCATGTCAGTTGTGGTTTAAAAGAAGCTTATTGCTTTGTTTAATCTCCAATTAAATTTCTTACAGCTTAATCATTTATCCTACTCTTCAGCATTTTTTTTTCTCAAGTCGGCAAAGTTCAAACGCTCATCCTGGGAAAGTCTCTTCTGCATAGCAGCTTTTGACATTTAATAATAAATCCATTACTTATTCCCGTAGACAAATGATCAACTTGACCCCTCACCTTTCTTACCAGAAAATCATTTTTTTGTGTTTTGTTTTATTCCGTAACCGTGACTGGTGTTGAGCCGCGGGACTCGGAGATATGGTTCGTGGTACTCCGTCTCCATAGCCCGAGGCCAGGGATTCGATTCATTTCCGACAACAAACGAGGAAAAGATTGGAGAATTTTTTTTATTTATTTATTCATTTTTTTCTTTATCTCTCAGTAATCTCAACCTTTCATATTATTATGCATTAAATTTAGTTTTATCTTCCCCCTGTTATTATTATGCATTAGATTTCGCTGTGTCACTGGGTGAAAATGTCGTCTTCCAGTTCATGAGAACAAAAAAAGTTGTTTTTTTTCCCTCCAGGTTGTAATATTATTGCTTTACTTTGGAAGCAAATTCGATCTAATCGTTTAATTTGAAAACTGTTTGCCAGTTTCCGATAAAAACGATTACAGTGATAAAAGACATTGCTTGTTATAGGCCAGGTGAAAATCGGGATCGTTTTAACAAAAGGGTTAAAAAGTAATGCAATGTATCTGGGAACCTTATGTGTTTGTGAGTTACATCAAAGGTTCTTATCATATTCTTATCTATATATCTTATACATATTAGCATATCAGTTCTTAGGATATTCTTATTTATATCTTATACATCTTAGCATGTTCTTAGCATATGCATATTAGCATATCAGTTCTTAGCATTTGTTCCACTGACCCCTATTGCCAATAATAAAAGACAGAGCACCTCTCTCTCTCTCTCTTTTTTTTTTTGTATAACATCAGTGGACCTCGTATGCATGCCAAAGCCAATCCACTGATGAGCAGGATATTGCCTTCCGAGACGATTTTTTGAATAATTGCTCCTCAGTTAGTTCCTTATTCAGTTGCGTTTCAGAATAATTATTTTTTTTTACTAAAATTGAAAATATGCATCGCTGGAATTATGATGGATATGTTTTTCTTCTTCATTGGTGCAACAGCCCCATGGTGGGCCAAGGCCGTCTGCCTACTGGCAGATTTCTCGACAGGAGATGGTTTTCTTTTTACTGGGTAGGGTTGTAAGCCCTACTCCCAACTGTCATATTAGACCAGGAAGGAAGGTTTATTTAAAGGGGATTCTAACCCACAACAAACATCCATGACACCGTAAGGACTCGAGCCCGAAGCATGTGGCATCGAGCGCCAGATGGGCTGACTCGGCCATCAGATCCTAAAATAAGTTTTTAACTTTTTTATTTCTCATTATAGAAATTTACGTATAAATTTAGCCATTCGAATTGCTCATTAAAAATCATCTGCCCGACTCCGTGACTCAGCGGCAATATGTGCCACTAGTGAGCATTAGGACTTAGGTTAGGGTCGGAAAATACTGCCCTCCTTCTTCAACGACCCGGGGCCAAGTCAAACTTCTACTTACGGGTGCTCCATCACAACAGAAGCTGCCCCTTCTTCCTCCATCCGTAAATAGACTCATGGGGTGTCCATGCGTCCACTCATGCGCTGCCATACATTGGGGATTAATCTCAACAACAACAAAATCATCTGATTTGTTGTCACAGCTTTCAAAATCACCCTATGGACACCGAGTTAAATGTCTGTACAACACGATGTCGTGATAGAATGATTGCTACCAGGTGTATGACTTAACTAGTAAATTCGTGGCTAATACAAAAATTCGCCTTACAGGACAAGACAGCCGAAAATACTCATTTGAGTCTAGAATTTGAAATTAATTTTCGCACGAATGGCATTTTGGAAAGACGCAGGAGATACTGGGACAATCCGCCACAATATGGAGACTTTCTGCTAAAACGAACCGTCCCAAAATACAAATTATGCAAAACAAAATACTTCATTTTATCAAAGGTGCAATCCCTGGTATATTCGTAATGATACAATTCGCAATGATTTAAACATCGAAAAAAAAATCGAAGATTTCCTCAAGAACTGTCTTTCAAGGACTCGTCAATAATAGCAACAAACTAATTAAAGCCCACATTTTCTTTATCCACAACGAAGGAGCTGTTCAATATCCATACTCCCAAATACAATCTACCTCTAAAACCACCATAATACTTCGAAAGTCACTGAAATTTCTTCAGGAATCTTCGACCTATCCTCCGATATAAATGACCGGTCTGGTGGCTAATTGGCTGGCGTTCTGACCTTTGGTATCACAGGCTTAAGATTCGAATCCTTGCGGTGCTATGGATGTTAGTTAGTGGTTTGTAGCCCACTCTAAACTGTAAGTCTCGGTCTAATTAAGTGTGGATAGGAGGAAAACGACTGGAGATCGACAAGCCAAACCAATCTATCTTGGATATTTCTACTATACATGTGAGCGGGCTAATTGGCCAGCGCTCTGGTCGTTGGTACCGAAGATTTCAGGTTCGAATCCTGGCGGGGACATGGATGTTTGTTAGTGGTTCGGAATTCATGTTAAACTGTAGGTTCCGGTCTATTTAGCGTAACGTATGCACAATATGACCGTAGAAAGACAAATCCACACATGTGCGGTTGCTTATTCATCCTTCCTAACTAAACTGTACTTTTGCCTTTTCATTAAAGATTTCTAATACTAGACGAAGGCATCTGATGTCACTACTATCCAGCCGATTTTACATCGGCTTCCTACAACCTTTGGAATTTTTATCATCAGACTCTTTCCAGATTAAATGCTTTATTTCATTTCTCCTCTTTTTTTTCCCTTAATTCATTTTGTTTCCTTTTAATTATTCAACTCCTGCCACTTCTATGCTATTTTTTTTTTTATTAAATTGGTTTTTATTAGATATGTGCCATGCAAACAGAAACTCAATCCTCCTATCCGATCTTGATGAAATAATCTGTAAAGGGTTTAAAATTAAAAGACATGGTTAAAAGGTGCTTCACCATTTCATAATTGATAATTACGGTTATTAACATGATGGGAAACGGCCTATTTCTTTATTTGTAGTCGAAAGTATCTGGATAAGACCTCAAAGCAGAGATGGGTAGCTAAAATCTTTTATCATTTTTAAAAATATTCTTGAAACTTTGCACTCGGCTGTACTTTAGGCCCAGTTGTAATACGCGATTACTAACTACCTGACTCAAATTCGAATCCGCTATGAACGCCTGTTGGAATCCGTATGTTAGAGACAATAAGGCTGGCTGACGGGAGTTTTCCAGGTTTTTCTCCATATAAACGCAAATATGGCTTAGTTACGCTTGAAAGTACTCCCACCCGTCATCAATGACTTTTTTTGTCAATGTATAATTTAATTCACTACAGTTGACTGAAATGGACGTTTTTAAATTTGAAACATAAATTTTAAAATTTTCCACATTTTTTTAAATTGTGATTTATTACTGAACCAACATGTATGTTCAAAATTTAAAAAAAAAAATCATGTTTTGAATTAATTTTTTTTTTTTTTCCCCTCCGGTAGGCTTAATATTTCAATTATTCACTAGATGGCAGCAGGAGATTCTTAATTTCAAAAGCGGGAAAATTGGCAATTCTTTTATTAAAATATAACTAGGTAATAATAACATTAATAATTTTTCATGTTATTCCTTTGCATAAATGAATCCAAAAAAAAAAAAAAAATCAGAGTACCTGTTTTAAAATAAAATTTACAAATACTATAATTCAAACAAAAATTAAGTTAATTATTAAAAAAATATATTTAAATAAACATTTAAGAATGAGACTTTTCTCCAAGTTCTTTTAGACTTTACGACCATAAAGATTCTACTTTCTCAATATTTCTTTAATTAACTCGATAATCATAAAACTCGCAAAAACGGATTCACGTCGTTTTACTCCTTCAACTTCATTACGATTATATTTCTAATGCCGTCACGCACCGCCATCTGTTGTTGATTTCCGCAAGTAATTGATTGAGATTAGATTTTCCGACAAGGCAAGAAATTAAACACTGGATTAAATTTACTACAGATATATGTAGAATCCTTACTGCTGATAATTCGTGATAAATATACAATGTAAAATAAATTATCACATTTTGTATGTAGACATATATAACATCAAAGGACACCTATATACTTATTTATTTATTTATGTAAGAGGCACCCAAAAATAGCCGGAATTTCTTCATAAAAAGCAGTATTTTATTTTGCTTTTACAAACAAACCTTAACGCCTTCCATATATTGTCCATTTAACTTTATACACTTGTCTAATCGATGATTCCATTGTTCGAATTCGTGTTTGTATGTCTGCATAGTTTTCTTTTTTCCCCCACATCTTCCATGTCATTAAAACGATGTCTTTTCATGTACCTTTTTCTTTTGAGGAAAGAAAAAAAAAAAAAAAAAGTGACACGGAGCACACAGGGCATGGGGCAAATGAACCATGCTGTTTACAGCCAGGAGCTGTATCAGTGGACGCATAGTTATGGTGGGAAAATTAGTGCCCCGGATCTTTCCACTCACACTGTTTATGCTCTTCTGAGGATCTACAAATAGAATGACTGATTTACTGTCTGACCTGATGGTACAAATTAAGTAAGCACTATCTCTCTCACATCGAAAAAAACAAATGAGCATGTTCTTGTTGTTTGATTTCACTTGAAGAGCTTTTTTGGGGAAAGTGATAATGAGATCTGATGTTTCGCTTCAGGGTCACAGACGTAGCATCCAAGACTAGACATCAGAAACATCAATGACCTTTGATAAAAATTTTGACATGGTGAGACAAATCCTCAAGACGAAAGGTAATTTTCTATTTCTGACTAACTGGTGGAAAATTGGGAATTAAATTGTAAGGTCGGATTTTTAAGTTGACTTTGTGCAAAAATATTTGAAAAGAAATGGTATGTTTCAACTTTTGGAATTGATTGTCACATCTGAGATAAATGGAGATAGAAGACGAAGTGAAAGAAATTTGTTAAAAAAAAATGCTCTGCCAGCGCAAGCTACCTCTAAAATATTGGACGTTGATTCGGCTTCTTAATGTAAAATAGGCAGCGTAGTCCATTTTGGAAGACCTGTAGCGAAATGTAATCCTAAATGGTATTTAGAATTTTATAGTCACTATGGTTATAGAAGATTTAAATAAATAAATTAAAAAAAAAAAAAAAGTAGACCCATATTCGAATAGGCTTCGTATAGCGAAGTTTGCAATTTGAATAAGATGCCAAGACCGACAACCCCAGAAATTAGATGATATTGCTTAGATTGTAACTAACTTTTTAATTGTTTTCTTTTTCTTTTTTTTAGATTTACGAAGCGTTGTTTGACGGGGGGAAAGGTTACGAGAGAAAATTATATGAAGTCGGGTGTGCTGTTTCCATGGAATATTGATGTTGTGAATCTGCAAATGTTCAGTTGGAATTTATTTTTTATTTGAAAAATTTGCTGATTCGCATTTCTCAGGTTGAATTTACATAAAAAAAAAAAAAGTCTGCATTCAGTATGAGCAGGGATGATGTCAAAAATTACAGCATCGTGAATAGGAAAGCACTTAGCACACTGCCATGTTGAAATAATTTCATGGAAACAGAGTTTATGCAAAAATTTCTGTTATTGATGAAACCAAAATTTCACTGTGGCAATGCTTTTTATAACTTGTAATATTTTATACAGTAACTCTACATCTTTCATATCAGAGGCTTAAGAAGTCTAATTTAAGTAATAAGAAATAATTTCAAGCATTTTTAACTTTAACGATTTTGTGGTGAAGTAGACATACAATCTTTAAAAAGGAATCAAGTCGAAATGATAATCTTTGAATTTATCAGGAACTGAAAAAGAATAATTATCTTGATATAGAATTAATAAATAAATACAATCTTTTCGAAAAATGTTTAAAATGGAAGTTAAGACACTCGATTGGTAAGAGGCAATGGAATTACTATTTTGGGTTTCCAAAATGGAATGATTTGTGCATTGAACCATTCTTGTGGGTAAGCCAAATGTTATTAAAATATGAAGCTGATGAAAATAGTGATCGGAATTTTTATTTAATTAATTTGGTTGGGATACCGTCATACCTGGAGAAGTATTAAGAGGATTGTATATAGCAGCTTGAAATTCACTGAAAGTAAAAGATTCGTCATAGCTGTGAGAGGAATCTTCGAAAAGATCAACGGGAATAAACAGCTGATTTATAAATAGAATGGCAGAAGATTTCGACGAGATGATTATTTCTGTCGTGAATAGTACGGATAATTTTATAAATTTTACCAGTAGAAACCTAAACTGAATCTCAATATTTCCTTTTAAGTTGGGAAATTAAGTGACAAAAGCTGGCAGAACTATTTTCGTATGCGATCCAACAGTCACGAAAACGTTGAGTGCTCGCATGATATTCAGTCTTTTGTTTTTTCTGTTGTTTTAATCCTGACTTACTACTTATAAAGCGGCGACCATTGTGACACACCTTATCCATAGAAGAATTGGAGTAAGGAATGCTAATTAGATAATTGGAATAAAGACCTCGCAGAAATCGGCTGTTGAATTTTCTTTTTACAAATAAGGATAAATTTTAAAAAATTCCAGACAAAAAACATTTAATTTATATCTGAACATTATGTCATCACGGCAATATAAGGATCATTGATTGGTGTTGTTCTTGGTCGACTACATCTGACCTATTTGACAGCTACACCAGTACCTTGGAAGGTATTCAAAGATCGTGAAACGACAATTTTGTTGATTCAAAAGCCTTGTGCCACGTTTGTCACACTTGCCATTCATCCTATAACATATAAATTAGTCCAGATGGTTTATTCTGGACGAATTTATATATATATCGGATGCAAGAACTTACTGTGCATGTCTTTAGTGCTTTTTATCAGCCTTGTTTTATTCTTGTACTGCGTCTGATGACTTACTTGCATAAGTATAATGTTTCTATTAAATTGGATGTTCACGGTACAGATTGCCCATAAGTTTTTTTTTTTTTTTTTTACAATTTCATCGCTCTCTAATTAAAAGTTACATCGTTGCTTAAATTTTCCACGTCAGTGTGATTTATCGAAGTTACGTTGAATTACACATTCAATATTTTCCCTTCCACTTCATATTAGAAAAGGATATTAGATGCAACAACATCGAACTGCTTTAACAAAATTGTCAGCATAGAGGTAGATTAACAGACCAATGCTTTTTACCAGGTGGTGGTACCTATTTTATTTGGGATAGAGTTGGGGAGGATAATGATGGCTGTCTCTTAAATTGAAAGTGAGTGGTTTCAATCATAACAGCGAGAGATTTAGAAATAAAAATTTCCTAATTTTTAAATAAACATTTAAAAAGATAAAAATTAGAAATTTTTTGATGAGGTTGATGTTAAATTTTTTAAGTTAAAATATTCCAAATATTATTTATACAAATCCCTTAAAAATTTTTTTATAAATTGTTAGTTCTTGACTTATTTCAAAATATTCATTTTTGATTATTAAAATCTGTTCAGCAAGGGTATTTGTCAGCAAATCTCAAATGCTTAGATTTTTTTAAAGTTTTATAATATTTATTTTATTGTGTGTTTAAATGCAAATTACTTTATTGATTTTGAAAACTAATACACTTTTCAAAAATAAATATATACAATTATTATATATTTGATTTAGAAAATTTTGCTGCCTTGATGGAAATGCAAGATTCTTTATATCTTGAACCAAAGTTATCTTCCTAAAAGTTAATTGCTTTTTTCTGCCTAAAAAAAAGAAACACAATTTAATCACAATGAAAAGGCTTAATTTAGGTTACTAAAATTTCGTAACTTACATAATAACAATGAAATAATAATTCTTATTAAGGTTTTTGTGTTATAATATTATGAATAACAGAAACTAATATTTAAGTTAACAGTAAATATTACATTTATTAATTTTAATATTCTTTTATAATAAATTTGTTAATAAAATGTTATTTTTAAAAATTTTTTATTTTATGTGATTTTATTTATTTATTATTTTTCCCTGCTTTTAATGCAACAAAGTTCTTATTTGTACATCGAAAATATTTTTGTTAAATTATATTTAACATTTTAAATATAAATATGTCTTGAATTAATTTACCTCAATTAAAGACACCAAGTTTACTTGAAAGAATTTTATCGTTGTTTCAGACTGTTCTATTTCTGAAAATATTCACTTTTGATAACAAACATAAGAGACAAAAGGAAATCACCTTAGCGAAATATTTGCTCACAATAACATAGAAGTTCATTTCAGGACAATGTGTATGATTTTGAATAGTTTATACAGACAATTTTAAAATAGATACATTTTAAAGAATATTACAAGGTATACCTTCTAAAGAATATTTTAAGACATTTGCATAATTTTTAATACATTTTAGATAAAATTATTACATGTATCAATGGTCCAATAAAATAAACAAACATATATTCATATTTTATCCATAAATTATGATATGTGAATTAATACAGCATAATGTATATTAAATATTGATAAGCAAAGCATCACATAGTTTTATGAATAACTAATGAATGCACAGGAGAAAAATAATAAATCAATAACAATTCATTCATAATTTATTTCTGTTCAAATTTATTAGAAATTTTTCCTGCATTAAACTAATTTATATATATTATTTTAAGAAAAAAAAAAAAAACATCTTAAATTTGAAATACTTATAATAGACATTTTGAACACAAAAAATAGAAAAACTTGTGTGTAAATTTAAACAAAAATAAGATGATTAAAATCAATTATTAAGTAAGTACAAGAGTTTAAAACGATTTTTTTTTTCACATAAATTCTAGAAGTACTTTAATATCAATACCGACAAAGGGGTGGCGAATTATCTTTCAGAGAGTAATTTAAACTTGATTATAAAACTTCCACTAGCAACAAAAAGGAATAAAAATTTAATGAGAAATAGTATGAATTGGAAAAACTAGAACAATTTATATTATTTCAATTTTTGTTTAAACTAGAATATGCTATATTGTTACATAAAATCAGTTTGATTTATTCTTGGTTACATTAGAGCTATTATTCTGTATTTCTTTCATCTTATTTTCTCAACCAAAATACTTTATAATTTATTTTTCATAACAGAAATCATGCATTTATAATAAGTCAAATAAAATAAGTTACAGAGCTTAAGTTATTTTACAGTTAGTATTGCTTAATTAATTCAAAATTTTTAAGTATAAATTATTTTATGTATTTATTTTCATAGTAGACACAGGAAAAACATTATATGCTCTTGTAAAATATGTGTCCTCATACAATAATAAATTATATTGGCAGCTGTTTCACTTCCATATTATTTCTTGATTTACAGCATTGATTCTACAGCAGATCTTGTCGTATGCTTGTCGTCGGATCAGTTACAGGAGATCTTGTCGTAAAGCATAATATAAAAATACATGTCTAAGTCATTCTTCAATCAGAATCTAATACTACACTACAATAAAGATAAAATTTTATTGTCAATAATATTTATTCATGCAAATAAAAATTTGCTTGCCTGTTAAACAACAATTATTAACAAATATATAAATGGATAAATTGTTAAGACGAATGTGAATATATAAGTTTTTTTCATTTTATTCTATGACTTTGCTATGCATTTCACAGAAAGCACAACATTTTACACACATTTAAAATTATTTCGATCCACATATATTGATGCAATCATGTATAATTTAATCTATACACACAGAACATAAAAAAAAATTTATAATACAAAAATAATAAATTTTGATAAATAAAAATAAATAGTTTTGTAATCATACAATTTAAATTTAGTTGTAATGAATATGAAACACAGCAATTTAAAATATAAAAAGTTTATCAGTAGCTGATGGATAACAGTGAGTAATTCCCAAAAACATATTAAAAAGGAATGACATATGAAAGGCCACTTTATGAAAAATATTTTTTAAATAATATGGTACTTCCTTATTATGACAGCCTAGTGATAAATCACCAAACAACTTACAGCAATTTATAGTTTAACCGGCTAGGTATCTTTTAAATAAAAGGAAGTCACAATATGGAAGTACCACAAAAATATATTTTGGAACACGCATCTTAGTGTGAATCATATTTTAATTTTTTTTTTCATAATTTTAAACACCAATCAATTAATAAGCTCATTTATACTTATTTAAATATTTGAATGGGCTTATTAAAAAAATGAAATTCGGAAGTATAGAATTCTAGGCACTTTATTTATTAGAACAATCTATAAATTAACATTTATAAATTAACTATTATGGAATAAAAAATGAAAAAAAAAAAATATATATATCAATATCTATAGTTTTTATCTATGGTCACCAGTTTATATTTTTTGGCAATATGGGAAAAAAAATATTTAATCTACAATGACATATAACTAGTACACATACAAATCTTTGCACATGTTAAAAAATATATCAGTTGAATGGAAACACTGAAAAAATATTTTTTTAACTATTGATAAAATATAAATGTTTTTCAGTTTTGAATACCAGTAAACACAGATGTTAAAGGATAAAAGCAATTCTTAAAAATAACCTATCAAAATATGTATTTTAAACAATGAGTTGGCAAGCAATTTAGACAAAGATATTAAATATCATAATTATAAAAAGAAAAAAACATTATGTGCAACAAAATTGACAGTTATTTATTAGTATCTAACCCATTGGGAGAAACAAACCACAGCAACTATATGGGGAGGAGGGAAATCACTAAGCCATTTTTATAAAATTAAATATCTTTCATGAGTAAAATAGTCCCAATTTTCATTACTAGAAGTCATGGAATGACACAGTAACATAATTTTTTTTTTTTTAATATTA
Organism: Caerostris extrusa; assembly: GCA_021605095.1. Taxonomy (NCBI): domain Eukaryota; kingdom Metazoa; phylum Arthropoda; class Arachnida; order Araneae; family Araneidae; genus Caerostris; species Caerostris extrusa. Next base: position 31,867 of record BPLR01008312.1, on the reverse strand, counting down.
GGCTTGTTATTTTATCAGAGAAGTAAGAATTAACATATATTATTTAACCTTTTCAGACCAGGTGTCCATTACAGCGGACGTACATTTTAAAACCTAATTTGTTTTAATTCACTGACCACAGAGAGTTGAAACTTGTTCCATGGATCTTTCTTGGTTTGACAATAGTCCACAAATTTTGACAGTTTGCTTTCTTCAAAAAGGTGAGCCATTTGTTTGGTTTTGATTTATAATTCCTTCTAATGTGTCAATGATTTATAAGTTAATCTTAGCATTAGAAGTAGTTTTATTTTATTATTGGTTGTAGTTTAGACAAAATGTGAGCCGAATCAGGGACAGGTGGTTGCAATTCTTCAGATAGTTGATATATTAACATATTTGTTGTCAAATTTATTTTAGGCATCTAAATTATTTTAAAATTAACAAATGATCAGTAGGATAAAATATTATCTGAAAAAATTCTAAAGTTTTCAAAATTTTTTTTTTTTTGTATAATATTTCTGCTGCTGAAATATCAGATATCGAAGAATTGGATTCTGAAGATGATTGTGTTATTGTTAGTGATAATCAATCTGTTACAAAATTTTGTTAAAATTCTGAGAAACTTTTCCTTGTAATTAATTTAAGCTTTATATTACACAAAATTATCATATTGAAAGCTGACATATATATATATATAGGTGCTGATGTTACATCTAAAAATTCCGAGGGTTCTGATACATCATTTTTTCTTACAACCATAAAAGATATTAATTATAGATAAAAAATCATTTGAAACAAAGTATTTAAAGTTTATTAATGAAAATTTATCAGATCTATGTACAGTTGGTTTAGCAAAAAATATAAAAAAGGGTAGAACATCGTTATTGCTTATTGTGCATAATAAAAATGCCAAAAAGTGGCTAAAGTCTGATGCTAAATGAGAAGCAATCCAATGTAAAAATTATGGCTGCAATGGTAAAATTCCCATCTACCAAATAAATTTACTGTGCACTTGTACTTCACAAGTAGAAAAACTAGTTATTTTTAATTTTCATGTCAATATAAAATTCATCTATTTTAGTACATAAAACTCTTTTGTAAAATTATGTATTATTGCTCATGTACATTACATTATGAAATAAAATTACCAAAATATTGACTTTTGAAACTAATTTAGTGATATAGCTTCTTTATCAAGCTTTTCTACAATAAGAAATTGCCATTTAAAACAAAATCGACAATGCTGAAGAAGTTCAAGTGCTGAATATTTGACTTTTACAACCTCATTGACAGTTTGTCCATTCCAATGGACATTTCCCTATTTTCTTAATTTTTTACTTTAGTGTGCTTATTAGAACATTTTAACATGGTAATTATTTCTTTTACTCATTGCATTAAGGTTGGGTCTGAAAGGGTTAATATTTAGATTAAACAAGCAAATCTATTCTATAAAGCATAGAAATGTATTTAATTTGATTGAAATTTTATAGTGTAGATCGATTACAATACAAAAATTTCAAATTTACTTTATATTGAATATTATAACCTTTTACAAATAATAGATATCAATTTTAAACAGCTTTTAGATACTGCTTATTTTTATAATTATATTTTATGATTATTTTCTATACAAATTTTCAGAAATAATTAAATTTTGTTTAACATAATGTGTTACATTTTAAATTGATTTTATTAACTCTCAAAATTCTTTTAAGAACAAATTATATGAATATAGGATTAATTTAGATCCTGTAAAAATAACTTTTCAACACTCTTAAACATTTTAAAAATAATAACCAGATGCATTCAGTTAAATATAGCATCTTTAAAACTTACCTGATTGTTAACTGAAACTCTTTTAAAAACACAAACTAAATAATTCTAGCATACTTCCAAACATAGAAATGTCAATATATTTTAATAAGAACACATAAATAAACATGGAAATTTAAAATAATTATAGTAGTGGAAAATATAATTTCCATTATGTTACCTATTGTAAAACAATTTTTTTGCGTACTTTATTATAATAACCTTGAAATTTGAGCACATTTTGAAGGCAAATAAAATTTCATTAACTTTTCGATTAGAATAACTTCAAAATCCCCATGAATATATATGGAACAAGTTAATTAATTATAACTGTTCCATTTATTCTTCTAGCACATAGATAATATATCTAGATGCATTAATCCATTAACTACGTAGGCCATTATAACATGGTCCATTCTTTTTAAGGAATTTTACTATATTCAAATTCAATAAGATACTTAATTGACAACTGATGAAAAGATCATTTTTATGATTGTTGCGCTTGAGGGCGTGGATTGTTCTGTAAGGCAAGACTAAGGAATGCTAAATGACCTTTAGGACATTTATTAGCATAATGTCCCTTTTCTCCACATTTGAAACACGTCACTTGTTCAATTGGCCTGTAACCAGCCTTTAGACCATCTTGCAATTGTATATTAACTAACTGAGTAGACGCATTGGGTACAGCTGTCCTATTGCTTTGTTCTTCTCTTACTTCTGGAGGTAGGTTTGGACATGAAACAGCCTTATGACCAGGCTCTGAACAATAATGACAGGTGATAGTATTTTTTTTAGGTTGTTGGCCTGGATCTTGTATGGGTAAATCAAATTTAGGGTGTTGAAATTTACAGTCCGGCCCATCTAGGCAAAACCCACACATGTAATTAGCGCAAATCACTCTTCGTGTATGCCTATGCCTACAGTTAGGTCCATGCCTACAGAACCCACGATCATACCAAGGACAATCTTTGATTTTTGCTTCGGGATCTATGTGTAAAAAAGGGCATTCTTTATTGCTACAAGCATTAAATCTAGAATAAAAATAACATTCCGGCATTTTGCTCATATCATACTCATGCAAGAATTCACATTGGTCACCCTTTTTGCATAGACCTCGAAGCCAATGCTTGCAGACAACGGTCCTGTCGCCTTTTACATGCCTAAAAGGACAAGCAGAACCTTTCCCACACAAACCTCTAAGATAAAAATCACATATAGATGATCCCGATTTGTCCATACCGGGAAACGGTAAAGGCAAAGCACCCAATTGCTGTTCTAAAGCAATTTCAATGTCAAATCTTAGGTTTCCCGAATAGGCCACAATCTCTTCCATTTTTATTGAATAAGTAAAGCAATAAATGATACAAATTATCACCGAATATTCATTCGGAAACTCTTTCGAAGCAACAACAAATAATCATTTCATTTTCTTCATTGTGTGTTCTTCACTTCAGTTCACCATCGAAAACGAACAAATAAGATTTGTAAAATAAATAAAAATTATTTCGTATAATTTTAGATTTTATTATTTAAATATTATTATTTTATAATTATATATTAATGAATTTTATTTTTATTTAATGTTTATATTGATAAAAATTTAAGTAACTCATTTTGACTTCCAATTAATATGTTGAATGGCAACACAAGTAGCCTGTGATTTTTTTTCAACCTAGTCAAATCAAAATAAATATATTTGTTTAAACGTTTTACAACACTTTACTCTTTTCATATATTTGTAGCTTCTTCACACATTTTTATTAAAATGTCTCTTCAAGGTTCTTCAAAGCTTTCTAAAAGTTGTCTGCAAATGAAAGTAATATATTAAGTATTTTTTTTTTTTTTTGAAACTTTATTGAAATTTCGGTACTTTTTAATTATAACTAAATCCAACTACTTAGAAGTTTTCATTGACGATGCGAAGCATTGCAATTAAATAAAAATTAAATACCATTGTTAAAACTTCACACCAATTATAATTATGACATGAGCTAACTTCTTCATTGAAGATGCGGGGAAAGTTAAGCATTTTTGATCATTCGTTTTCAACATTCAGTTTTGCCAAAAAAAAAGATGCATCCTATTCCTATTTCTGCATGTAAATTAGGTGGAAAGGTATTGTCTATTGTAGGATTATATTTCATCATCCTTTTTTCAACTGAAAGTCTAAAATTTTTAAGAAATATTGAATTTACAGCCATGTTGATTCAGTATTGCTGTGTTTCATAAATGACATAAGAATTTTTTCTTATATCATTTATGAAATGTCATTTATTAAGTATGTGTGTAAAAAGTGTACTCAGCCAATAATGGTAAAAGAAAAGTACATCATTAGCCGTGTAATTTATAGTGTGCCAAGTAAAATTGTCAAGCCATTGGGTTCAGTTTTAATGAACAGTACAGAAGTTTCCTACAATTGTTTTTCCGTTAAATAAAGTTTTATGAAACTATTTAACTTAAATTTTTTTTTATCCTATTCTTTTTTTTTTTTTTTTTTATAGATGGGAAGGTATTTGCGATTTGCAGAATTATATTTCATCATAACTTTTTCAACCGAAAGTTCAGAATTTTTAGAAATGTTTGTGTTATATATATCCATGTTGATTCGATATTGCTATGTTTCATATAATTGTTATGTCATTAACAATAAGAGAAAAAATAACATTGACAAACATTCACGAATTGTTTACAAGTGTAGAATAAGTTTATTTAGCAGATAATGTCAAAATAAAATTACATTATTAGCCATGTAATTTATAGTGTAGCCGAATAAAATCATCAAGCAATGGAATTATATTTCATCATTGTACTGCATTATTCCAAGAATTAAAAGTAAAGCTGTTTTACAAATTTTGTATTTCATTGCTCATGCAATTCATTTTCCTATTTGAAATGATAAGAATATACTCCTTAAATGAAATGTATAATGATAAGTTTGGAAAGCAATGTATATAATGCTACCTATAAATAAACATATGATTTTTTTTTACAATATTTTTTAATCATTTTATAAAAGTATTAACTATCAAAAGATTTTTCATTCATCAAACTGTAGTGATATCCACCATATGAACTCTAGCAGCCCAATAAAATTTAGCCTTTGTAAAGTTGTCAGAATTAAAAGTCACAAAATCAAGTGAAGTGCATGTTGCCAAATCTAAAAGTCCATGGCTTCACTTGGCGAGCACAGAGGGCAGACATCATTAGCAGCTACACCAATGTGGTGCAAGTGTTTATTAAGAAAATCATATCCTATCAAGAGCCTGATGACCAAGTGGATAGTTCTCAGTACCATAGATTCAGGTTCAAATCCTGGCAGTGCTATGGATGTTTTGTAGTCATTTGGATCCACTTTAAACCGTAGGTCCCGGTCTAATATGATCATAGAGTGTTGTGCTAAATGAGTAACAATGAGAAATAAGTCCCTGGATAGTGCTAAATGAGTAACAAGGGTGCAGCTTTTGCTTATGGCATAAAAGATTAACCGTCTCTGTATTGTCAGCTGTATTAGAACAACAAAAACTGGATGAAAATGTATTTTATCAATCTTTGACGGCAGTCTACAAATTGGGGGGTAGTGCTAGTCGCTTCCGTAGCATACTTCAAGCTACACATGCTCCCATTATCTACACATGCCTTCCTAAAGGAGTAACTGTGTTCATCAGTGCAGCCCGATTATAAACCATCAAAAGACAAAAATTCTACTTTTAAATTAATTGTTAGTTTCAGCCTTTACTAGTCAGTTTTGCAGTCTAATTGTCTTGCTATTATTTATTTTTAGAATTGTAGTTGTAATAAAATGCATAATCTCTAGATTACTTTTCAATTTTTCATCTTTAGTTTATGAAAAGAGTAAAGAAAAATCTGAGCGAGAAGCAGAAGAAAGAAAAATAAGAAATATTTTTGAAACTGATTCTGATGTTTCAATAAAAGGAGGGTTAGTGTTTTAATCAAAACAATTTCATGTTTCTTATTTTCTTCATAAATTTTTAGTTTTAAAATAAAAATGTTAGAAATTTTTAAATTGAAATAATGATTAATTATGTGTTTTTTAGTTATTTGAGTCATACTTGAATAATTAATTTAATATTAAAATAAGTGTAATTTATAAAAGTTTTCTTAATTTTGTTAAAAGACTTTAAAATAAAATTCTATAGTTTATATTGTTTAACATACCAATAATATTTCTATAAATTTTGTAATCAAGAACATCAACTCTATTTAGTTTTACTTTTCTTATTTAAAGTACAATATTTCAAGAATTTATTTTAGATGAGAATTTGCATTCATTAAGATAATAAATTGTGGCAATTTATAACTATGACTTTTTAGCTGTTTCTTAAAGTATGTCATTTATCATAGATATAGATGCTGGAAAATAAATACTGCTTTAAAAATTATGTTTAGGATTAAAAGGATAGTAATATGTTAGCTAAATTTGAAGTGCATGATAAACAAATTTCTACCATAATATAGAATAATAATAGTAAAATATTTGTCACAAATGAATTTTGTTTAAAAATTTAAAAAAATTATGGTTTTTATAATAAAATATAATATATTCTCGTATGTAGATGTTTAGTATTTAAATATAGAGCTAGTAATAGATGTTTAGTAATAAATATTTCATTTTTTTTCAAAACAAATTGTCATGAAGATTTAATTCTACTATTTTAAGTAAATTAAATAATTTTTGTGAAAATGAATTTTTAACATATATACTTATTTTTTAATCATATAGAAATGTATATGTTATGGAGCCAAGTTTTGTTCCAATACTTCAATTAGTAAATGGACGGTTTTCTTTCAAGGGCATGAATCCTGAGATAGAGGTATGGCAGTTTCTGTATGCCTCTATATGCTTATAGAGTTTTTTTTTTTTATAAAATGAAGGGAATTGATTCTCAACTACATAAATTATTTTTAAATTATATAATTGCTTTTAATGCAAATGAATTTATCATCTCTATTTAAAGATTCTTTTACATAGTCATATTTTTCATATTCATAGTTTGTACCTAGTGTATCAGGCTTTTTAATCACATAATTAACCAAATCTTAACTAGACATTTCTGAGATATATTAAAATCATGTTTTAATTTGATTGTTTTATGAGTCTTTTTATGTAAGTTTCAACTATTATTGCGCCTGCTGGATAAACAACTTGTATAATCAGTGTCATTTTAGTTTTAATGACCTTGCTCTTTTGTTGTATTTTTTTTTTTTTTTTTTTATCATGTGTGAACGTGATGTTGATCTGATTAGGGGTTCGTGGTGCAATCCAAAAGGGCAGCGAGCAAATAAAACTCCATTCCAAATTTACAAAATTTGGTGAAAAATGGTAGTTTGGGCCCCTTAACTCTTGAAAAGATTAATGAATAACATTCATCCTCAGGAATTTTCTGGAGAATTTGGCTTTTGCTTGAAGTGTTTTGTAATATGGTTTTGAAGCACTTTTCACGTTTTGGCTTGGGATTTTAAACATTTGAATATCCAATGGCTATAAGTACTCGTAGTATGTTGATCAATTCCTTCTTCTTGAAGTTTCAAATTTATCACTTTTGGCATTTTCCCATGCCTATTGAGTTCTATAGTGCTTCTTATTGTATTTTGGAATACTTCATTCTTCATTTATGCTTAGAATTTTCAAACTTTGATATATTCTTTTGACCATTGAATGTTATAGTGTTTCTTGTAGAATTTGAAATACTTCATTCTTCATTTGTGATGGTATTTCTCTTACTTTTGCATATTTTTTTTTTAGAGATTCTTGAACAATTCCTTCTTCGTGAAGTTCTTGATCTATTCAACATTGCTATATTCACGTGGCTATTTGAATTTGGCCATTCTTGTAGTATTCCAATCTATTGCTTCATCTATCTTGTGCATTATTATTTCTGAGTTTATTCATCCATTTTCAATGTTCACACATGACGAGCTGAAATTTGCTGAGCAGATTTCAGGGGTGTTTTTTTTCTGCCAAAATAACAATATTGAATTCTTTTGTCTGAATAGTTAAGTAATTCTTTTCATTACTTAAATTTATCTTTGAAAATTGGCAATAGTGAGGGTGTTTTTTACACTTTATAATTGTAATTGTTTCATTAAACATTAATTACAGCAAATGTTACTTGTATTTTATAATAACTTATAAATGTTATTACATAGATTGTATCTATTAAAGATAAAATAATAAATAGATAAGGATTCTTGCATGAAAAAGCATCATAGTTTATACCTTTCCTCAAAATAGCACTAAATAGAAATATACTTTCAATAAATTTGAAACAGTTTTTTTAAATTTATATTGATTATAAAAATCTAAATTATATGTAAATAATCGGATAATAAATGCACAAACGATCATTAATTTGAAATGCATCATAGGTGAAAATACTCAAAATGAAACTATACAGAAGCATTTTTCTAATTAATTCAGAACATATTTTATATTCACATTAGTAAATATTGTAAATATTTTGCACTTACTTGCTTTTCTGTTGTCAAAAGCAAGACATGAAATGTAACTTACTATCATCACATGCAACTTACTAACATCACCTAGAATTTTTGGGATCATTTAGTCATTACAGTTTTGAAAATAGAATATTGAAAAGATTCAGATTTCTGCTTGTTCAGTAAAAAGGAAAATAGTAGCTCATTTTTTTTTAATGCTGTTATCAGATATTTCATAAATTTTAAGTTTTTTTTCCTATTTTATATAACTTTTTATCTTTCAATTTGTTTATACATACATATAAATCAGCACAATTTTTCAATTTGAAATCAATAATGATGTTGCTAGCAGATGAGGGATATTGATGTATACAAAAATTTTATTTTGAACATGTTTTTGTGAACTTTTGTATGTCAAATTTGTTGAAGTAGTTTGGTTGTTTTGATCTATTTTGTTTAAAGAAATGTTTGCTGATAAACAATAATAAATTAAAAAAAGATTTTTTTCTGTTTTTTTTAGCTTTTGACTGTTTCTTAATCAGTGATAAGGAATAAAGATACTTATATTGATAAAAAAATATATATACATATTAACACGGATAATTTATTTTTCTTATTCTGATATTTTTAGGAAAAAAATATAATTGTTTATATCTTTGGCAAAAGAAGTCACGTAATAAAGCAAATTCTCCATAAAATCAAAGTGAAATTATCATAACCATAAATATACCATAAAAGTTTTAAAAAACTAATTTGTATGACTAAAATATATATGTATATATAATAACAAATCACATTTGATTTGTAATATCAATGTGAATGTAATGCAATTTGACTCTATCACATCTAATAGAGTTGGTATTTATTTTACATGTGCCTTGTTAGCTGGTTTGCTGTTAATAATTGGTTGACACAATTGACATCTAATAAATAATTTAAATTTAAATCAAAATTTTTACATATTGAAACCAATGACTTAGTTGAAGTCCATAACATTTGAATGTTTGAAAAAAAATTTAGAGTTCAAATTTGAAAAACTTCATTTATAGTAAGTTTTTCTAAAACCATTTGGCCAAAATGTAGCATTGCCAACTCAAACATTGATCTTTTTATGCCATAATAGTATTTATCATTTTTAACCAATCACTATTGATTTTTATCATTATTATACCTATCTTTTTTTTTATACATGTTTTATTATTATTATTTTTTTACAACATTTGGTTTTCAAAACTAATTAGTGGTTTTGTTATAACAATTCAAGGATTTATATTAAAGAAAATATTTTTTTTTTTTATTTTTTTTTTTTTTTCCAAAACTTCATTTCAAATGCCATCTTTTATACATTATTATGATTTCTACTAGTTAATATATCTAAATAATAGAATTACATTAAAGGAAGAGGGAAAAGTGCTGATTTTGATTAATTACTTGCTATTATTATTTTATCTTTTTGTCACTTGCTTATTTTCTCTTCTCCGTGGAAGTATCTTTCAACATAATGTAACTATAGGTCATGGCAGTGAGCAAGGAAAACACCTGGAGGTATAAGCTATAAAAATATATTAATAACCTTGAAAAAGCAAAAAAAATTGGAAATTTAGTAGTTTCTGTAAATATATTCTTAAGATTTATAGTTCAATAATTTTAATGTGTTTTCATTTTTATATAAAAGTATATAAGTGTAAATATATCGGGCTTTTTAGAAAATGATTTCTGAAATAAGATTTATATGGAACTGAAGTTGTAAAACATGATTATTTGCTAACTTTTCATAGTATTTAAAAATTTTAATTTCTATGAAAAGCTTTCATAGTAGTTTAATTTACTACTAAACTTTCTTAATAGTATTTTTAAATTTTTTTTTATTAATTTTATTTTATCCAGAAATTAATGGAAGAAAATGAACAAAAAGATCCTGAAAAACTGAAACAAATGGATGGAATATCTAACCAAGTGATGGCTGAACGGTAAGACTTTTTTTTTCATACGCATTATTAAGAACAAGTTATGTATTATGATAGATATTTTTAATTATGCCATTAATCATTAAAAGGGTCATTTTTTTTTTTTGTTGTGAGGAAAAGCATTTTTTTGTTTACCTTTAGTAAATTATAATTATATAGTATTAATATAATTGTGAATTATTGGTATAATTCAATTTGATATGTCTGATTTTTTATTACATTAACTAAGCAAATGTTTATTTTTCTGTCAATTCTTTTGAAAAATGAATTTTAATGGAAATTTATTCAGAAAAAATAGTAATTTCTTTTTAAAAGTATATCACAGATTATTTTTCATCTAGCATTTTATACAGTTTGCAACATCACACATTGATTTCATGTTACTTTAGTATTTTATGTTTTAAAATTATATATTGAATATTGGTATTGAGAAACACATTTTGCAGTCATATGTATTCTGAAAGGGATGTTACTGCAAAACTTGCTTTCCATTTGTTGTGTACCTATTAAATATTAACTTCAAATATTAGTATCAAATTAAAACAAAGTGTTGTCTGAAGTGTAGAAAATATATTCAATCATTTCTATGTAAAATACCTGCTAACCTTAGTTATGTTTATTAAGAAATACCAATGTTGTAGGATTATATATATGTGTGTATGTATGTATGTCTATATATGTGCATGTATATGCGTGTGTGTGTAAATATATGTGTGTGTGTATGTATATGTATGTGTGTATATATATATGTGTGTGTGTGTATATATATGTGTATGTGTGTGTATATATGTGTGTGTGTATGTATATGTGTATATATATATATATATATGTGTGTGTGTGTGTGTGTGTGCATGTGTATGTAAGTATATGTGTGTGTGTGTTTGTGTGTATATATATATGTGTGTGTGTGTGTGTTGCTGTATATATATATATGTATGCGTGTGTGTTTGCTGTATATATATATATGTGTATGCATGTGTGTTGCTGTATATATATATATATGTATGCATGTGTGTTGCTGTATATATGTATGCATGTGTGTATGTATATGTATGTATGTATGTATATGTATGTATGTATATGTATGTATGTATGTATGTATATACATCATTTGAATTTTTCAAAAATAGGTAAATTTCAATTAATCAGCTTTTTTTCTCAAATTATGTATTTAAAAGAAATTCAGTTTTCTCCACTTTCTCAAATTGAAAAATGAAATTATACAAACCCAATCAGAAAATACTATCTTGTTTCATGTTTTACAAAATCTCAAATGCATTCACAAAAATTACTGTGTTGATTTCTCTGTAAACTCATGAGGAAAAGCTGCTAGCATACACATGAAATTCTCTTGTGCACCATCATTCCGACTACAAAGCTCAATTGACTAGTGGCAGATATTATTGACTTTTAAATTAAAAAGGCTCCTCCAAACATAACTATTTACTTCCCAAGCCATAAGAAATACTTTTATTTCAGACCTCAAAATCGAAGTATTACATTCTGCCAAATGTAAAAATGATGATCATAGTGTATTAAATAATCTATACATTACTCTTCTCAGCAGTCTAATCTATAAATTTCTGAAAACTTTAAGTATTATTGCTCCAAACTTATATTAGTAATTAAGCAAATGTCAAAGGTACTATTATTAAAAGAATTAAATTTGATCGCTAATGTAATATATAAATTATTATTATTATATGTAAATTCTCTAAATCCTTTCATTTATTTATTTTTTTAAAAATAACATAATTTGGTTTCTATAAATCCTCAGTATTAATCATGAACTGTTTTGGTCATTTAATTTATTCATGAAATTTTCTTCACACATTAACTGCTCTTCTTTTATTATTTTTGACATATCTAAAGAATTTAATGATATTTAATTCAAAGGCTTTATTTTCAAAATAATTTTCTTTATTCATCTCTGATGGAAGCTCACTCAAATTAAGAATTTTTTATTTAAATTTCTTCGGTCACCCTAATCCAAATAGTTTGGCTTACATGCCAACTCTCCTGATTTTTCAGATACTCTTGAAATTTAATCCTCCTCCCAAACTCTCTACTTGTATATAAATCTCTTTTGAATTTTTAAAAATTAGAAAAATTTTCTAAAAGAGACTTTTGTACAGGAGATAGGAGAATTTCTAAGAAAATCTCTATTGAAGAAACTCTAAAATAATCCATCAAAAATAAAAAGTTATCTAATTAGTGTGCGAATATATCTCAAAAACATAGTATCATGCCCTTGAAATGGTGCAAAAGAAGGGGAAAAATTTTGGAACTGAATCAAGGCTTGTGTGAAGTAAAAAAAAAAAAAAAAAATTGTGTAGATCGTTTTCCTGTCTTGAAATTGAAGCAAACACATTACCATTGCAGCCATCAATTTAAATATGGAAAGGATATTTATCCTATTGAATATTTACCTCAATGGTCAGATGCAAGAAACAAGTTGTAAGAAGCAAAGTGATTTTAATTTTTTTGCTATAACTTTAAAATAACTAGCACCAAATTTTTGTGATAGAAAAAAAGAAAGTAAACTTTTAAAATTTGTCAGGGTTCTAAAAAGAAATTAGTGTAGCATCTTTTATTTTTGTATTTATTTTATCAAATTGTTAAATTGTAGGGATTTTCTATTAGGTAAAAATAAACTGCATTTCCTCTGTTTATTTTTATATGTTAACATGTTCCATATCAAAACATGACAGTTATGGTAAAATCTATTCATAAATTTCATTTATTCAAGAAAGGTAACAACTTTAGATAACAAAAGATGCATTTTAATTATTTATCAAGAATTTTATTTGAGAAATTGTGTGTGTTTTAAATAGTCTTCTCTCAGAGGAATACTAATATTTTTGTTGGTAAGTCCTAAAAGCAATTTTTTACTTTTTATTGTATTTTTAAAATAGTATATCTGTGCTTATTTTTGTTAAATCCCTATTTAACTTATTCCTGATACCCAAATCCCTACATTATTATTATTTTTTTGTCTTGAAATCTATTCATGTAAAAGTCTGCATTTTCATTCCCCATGTTGGCAGCTATGCTTTGGGGCTATTGTTTATTACACAAATTCTTTTCAAACTCAAAAGCAAGCTCTGTATATAAATTCACCATCTGCTGTATTTTTCTGTATGTTTCTATTCTGGTGCATCATATCAAACCAAAGTGAACTGAAATGTTCAAAATTGAAACGATTAAAATCTGTCAAAAATTAATAAGGTTTACAAATTAATATATCTCATATAGTTTCAGTTGAGGGGCATATTGTTTACAAATAATAAATTTGTTGATTTTCATACATAAAAATATCGGCCATTGTAAAATTTAGGGAGTTTGTTTGCATATTAAATAGCATTTATTACTTTTTTAAGGTATTCTACTCTGATAAACACAATGCAAAAGAAGTTTACTCCCAAACGGAAATGGGTAACTCAGAAAGATGATGACGATGATGATGAAATTTATTGTTCATATGACTCAACAAAAAAATCAAATAAACTAAAGTTCAGGAAGCCAAATGATTCTTAGTAAATATGACTGTATTTTTATCACTATTTATCATTTGTATAGTGAACTTTTTATGTTCAGAAAATCTTCACCTTTTTGAATAAATATCTGTTTTGTTTTAAATGTATCATTATTATTATTTTGATGATTTTTGTCTAAAAGGTAATTTGATAAGATATATTTTGTATATCATTGAAATGATATAAAAAAAATAAAATATATTAAATATTTTTGTTAAAAATATATGGCTACTTCAGGTTGTTTTTGTTTTAATTCCAAGGTTTCCCTAAATAAATTCGATTGCATATTTCAAAGAAATTTTGTAATATTCATACTCCTTAATTGTCATCTCAGGTTAGTTTTTAGAAATAGATAATTTCTCTTTAGAAGAAGATAATACTAATAATGATAATAACTGTAGTTTTATGCATGTGTATTTTTATATTTTTGCTCACAAATTTACTGAGTATACAACATGCTCTGAAAAATTCTGTTTTCCTTTTTTTCCTTCTTAAATTCCCTTTTTTTTTTTGTTGTTGTTGAATACCTGTTGTCATGTTGGTCCATTGATGTGCACCATGACCTGCCCATCAATATGTAGGGAGAGAGGACAGTGCTGGTAGATTTTTCTGTGAGGGCTTTAATGACTAATTGCCCCACATTTGTGTGTTGCACAGGAGAAAATATAGAAAACTGCCACTAGTCAACTTGACTATCAATGCGAGATACTTTTCACATACTGTTGGTAGGAGTGAAAAATATACTAACATTTATCCTTTGCTACAAAAACGGCAAATTTCGCATTTCTGCATCAAAAATAAGATATTTCCTTTATTTTGAGTTAGTAACATTGGAAAAATAGCCAATTATGAATGAGCCAATCTTCAGCCTTTGCATAAGATTGCCACTAGAGAGGGTAAGAATTAACAAATGGGGTAGAGTTCTCCTTTTCTGATATTTTTATTGGTTTTATCATTAACAACATTCCTCGTGCTTTTTTTTTTTTTTTTTTTTGCCTTCTTCATATTAGTGATGTGCGATTCAGATCATTTTAATTATTCAAACAGTTCAAAAAAAATTTTTAATGATTCCAATCAAACGTTTTGTTCTGGCATGACACCATCTATAGTTCTTTTATAGGAACAAATAAGATAAATGATTTGTAAACAGATACCGCTAAATATTTCTACAATAATTATTTTAAATAAATGTATTAAATTTAAATTAATTTCAAATTTTATTAATATTTTACATTTGTAAAATCTTCACCACTATGCATAATTTTCAACTGCTTCCCTTAATTTTTTTATTTTATAATTTCTAAAAGCTACGAAATTTTTCTCTCTATTTTTTCAGAAACTGAATATATATAACTTTAGATTTAATTTTCAAACTAAAAAAAAACTACTTTTGCTATACAAATAATGAGTAATACAAACTTACAATAAATATATGAGCATTTTTTCTTACTCAATCGAAACTCATACATTATTTGGTACTTTTAAGTTTTACATGAATCTTATATTTAAAACTTTTTGTATTTCAATTAAATAACAGATTTTATGTAAAAATGCCAAATTATGTAAGTATGCCAAAACAAAATTCAGAAAAAAATATATTTTTCTAATAAATAATTTAATAAATGTAGTTTTTATAAGAAATCTATTAAAAATTGGTACAATATTTTCATTAAAAAATATTTATTGTTAAGAATTCCAAAATATTTTAAAGCTGCTAGGATAAAGAAAAATCATTAGCCTTTAAAAAAATTCAAAATGTAATAATAAATACATCCATTACGTAAATGTTTCCAATTTAGTATTGATTGTATTTATTAATATACATTAAATGAAAAATTTTCTTGAAATTAATGTGCATCAATAAATTAGTTTTTCATGTTTAATTCTTATACCATACGAAATGATTGAGTTTAATTTAATTTCGGTACAAATCATGAGTATAAAATTAATTAGTATATGCCTTGAAATCTGAAGATGAGAAGTTTTAATGTAAAAATATGTTTGCTCTCGACGAAACCACTGAGAAAAGAAAGCTGTTATTAAAATGTAATTTGCCTTTCTACAAAACCACTGAAAGCTGTTACAGAAATTCAATTTATCCTACTACAAAAATCATTATTGATTTTCCACTCTTATGTTGGTATCCCTAACAGGTTTTTTTCTTTTATTTTTTTGAAAAGTTACAATACTGCCACTGCCAGCAGTATTAGATTCCTTTATTCTTAATTAATCTAGAATTATATCAATAATGGTTGCATTTATGAACTAATTGGATGTTAGGGCATTTAAGAAGTAAAACTCTTTAGTTGTCACTATGCTAAGGTTCTGCATATGATAGATTCTTGTTATTATAGTATTTAGGTTTGTTTGTATTCTTTTTGTAAATAAACTTAACAACATGGAGATGAAATTTGGTACTTTGATTATATGAATTATGCTAATTTTTTCAACTGTAAGTTTAGAAAAGTCACTTAACTAAACGGAAAGTCACTTAACTAAGTCACTCACTTTTTTAAAAGGCACATTTGAAAAAAAATGAACTAATTTTATTATATTTAATTTTGTTATATTTATAAAAGTATTGCCAGCTTAAAATATGCCTTGCCAATTTATTAATGCAGTAAATATAATTTTGAAGTGTATATACAGTGTATTATTTTATGGAGTTTTAAGGGGGAATTATGTCATATTAAAAATATTTAATCGGTAAAAAAAATTTACACAAGCTAGGATTATGCATATAAGATATTTTTATATTTAAGAATTATTAAACATTATTTAATCCCTTTCCTTCCGAATTATAATATGGCTGGCATATTTTTAATTAATATCAACTATTTTTAAAAATGTTCATTTCACTTCTCAGATTTTCTGTTCGGAATATTTTATACTTGTACGGTGTGAATACGGTAGTCGTGGAACGATATGCGTTTCATTTTTTGGCGAAAAAGTCACGAAGAATCAATGCAGTGTGAGCTGGCGCATTCTCTGTTTTCGGTACCAATCGATATTTGACGCGTTTGAGGTCAAAATGGAATTGACCTATCCTTTTGAAATTTCAACATCAACAGCAAGGTCTGTAATTGTAAATCGGCGATTTGCAAGCACCAAATCTTTAATTTTTTTGGACTTGAGCTTCGTTGGTTGAGTTTGATGGTGGACTAAAGGGCTCTTCGTCTTCAACTCGTTCTCTGCCTTCTTTGAAATGTTTATACCACTCGTAAACATTTCTTTCCGATACATGAATGCCTTCTACAACATTCTATACGTTTCCGCAGACAAAATTGAATGCTAGTTCCTTGCTCAATGAATTCAGACATTTAAAAAATCGCCGGAATCAGTTTTAGCGTCTGACAAAGCTAAGCCTAACTCAAACATGGGCATGGATGTTTGTGAGTGGTTTGGAATCCACGTTAAGCTGTACTTCCCGGTCTAATTAGCCTAAAGTGGCCGTAGAGTGACAAACCTCACCCTCATCAGAGTTTAAATGTTAAAAGCTACTTTAATAGGGCTGCTGCTTAGTTAAGTGTCAGAAAAAAATTATCACAAAAATTGCTCAATTTTGATAAGTTTTTAAGTCCTATCTTGTATCGGAACTTTGAAACTTTTAAGTTATTGGTATTTTAGTAAAAATATATATACACAGTCCAGTCATATTAATGTGACCACCTGTCAAAAGCCAGAATAACCACCTTTGGCAGAGCAGACTGCTGCGAGACGTGTAGGAAGAGAGTCAATTAGGTTTCTGAAGGTGTTCACTGGGATGTTGAGCCATGCCGACTCCAGTGCCTTGGCCAGCTGCGTTAGATTACGCGGTTGAGGATCCATGGCGCGAACCCGATCGAGGTGGTCCCACAGATTCTCGATTGGGTTTAAACCCGTGAGTTTGCTGACCAGGGGGTACGGTAAACTCATCCTGGTGCTCTTCGAATCACGCACATACACTGCGAGCTATATGACACCTCGCATTGTCCTGCTGGTAGATACCATCATTCATAGGAAAAATAATTCGCATTGTGGGGTGGATATGGTCCGCAAGGACAGATGCGTACTTGTGCTGATCCATCATACCTTCCACAACGATGAGTGCACCCAGTGAATGCAAGGAAAACATTCCTAAACCATAATGCACCTTCCTCCAGCTTGGATCCTACCGGCAATTGTTGCAGGGTGTTTGCTTTCAGACGTTTCGCCGACGCCGTATACGCCAACGTCCATTTGTCCGATGGAGCATAAAACGTGATTAATCGGAAAAAAGCCACCTGTCGCCACTCTGTGGACGTCCAGTTTCGGTACTGGCGTGCAAATTCCAGTCTTTGTCGCTGATGAACAGCAGTCAGCATAGGTGCATTAACCAGGCGTCTGCTGCGGAGGCCGTGTGCAGCAACGTTCGCTGAACCGTTGTTTACATTCTTGGTAGCTCCTTGGTTCATCTGGGCGGTCAGTTGCACGTCTATTCGCCCGAACGCATCTCCGTAGCCTTCGTTCGCCTCTGTCATCTATAGCCCATGGTGCACCACATGTGCCACTCCGCTGATTTTGGATAGTGCCATTTTTACCATGCACGGTATACTTTTACCACGGCGGCACGCGAACGGTTCACAAAATTAGCCGTTTCCGAAATGCTTCCACAATTGACCCGAAAGCCAATAATGAAGCCCTTTTGGACATCGGATAAATCGCTACGTTTCTGCATTACGCCAACGATTGAAATGCTTTCTGATGCCCTAGGACATCCTTTATATACTCTCCACTGCAATTTGCTGCCACCCGCCTTTTGTGATTGGTTATTTCACGTTGATGTCGAAAGTAGGTGGTGGTCACATTAATGTGACCGGACTGTGTATATATTTAAAAATATTCTGGCTCAATTAAGGATTAGTTAAATGATGCCACAAATAAAGATGTGGGGAATAATAACAGTATATTGTATATAGATAACAGTATATTGTATAATAACAGATATTCAGTAATTGGTTACAAAATCGAATGCGTCGAATAAAGATTTGTGGATATATAAATTGAGCAAAAACTGCATTCAGATTTTCAAGGAAAACTTTCCATATAAAAGACTAAGCAATGCTTCAGGAATAGGCCACTGTGCTAATGAATGGTAGTTGTAAAGACTCTTATCTATTAACGGAAGATCGTTTTCTGCGAATTATTTCTCGCAATTATCCTAGTGTGTCACAAAATGCATGTATTCACTGGGGTACTAATAGCAAAAAGTGTAAAACCTGTATGAATGCCTTCTCAGTAAGGTATTCATTTTGAGTTTGCCAGCAATTTTAGTGCTTTTTAAAACTGTTGAGAGAAGGGGACGATTAGGAAGCAAAGGCATCAACTTGGCAGGTTTTTGAAAAGGAAGAATTCTGAAAATGTTGCAAATGACAGATGTTTTCAGATTGTAAATGTATCGACAGTCTGAAAAAATTTCAAAGCAAAATTCTCGCTGTAAATCGAAGACTAGTCGACGGCTGCCCAAGAACAGTTTTTAACATCAATGTCTAACACTTACTGGAAGATGTCATAGTTCTAAGTTTGCGCGACAGTTACATTCGATGCTTGCAATATCTAGAATAAGGAGATTGAAGGAAGTTTTGTAAAGGAAATTGAGATTGTAGTTGTATCCAAAACCTAGTAAATGTACCCCAAATTAAAGCAAAAACATATATTTTAAGATAGTGAATGGGCCATCAAGTATGCCTCGCGTCTTTGGACAAATTTCAGAGCAAAATCCTCACTGTAAATCGAAGACTAATTGATGGTTGCCCAAAATCAGTCTTTAACATCAATGTCTAACACTTATCCAAGATGTCATAACTCTATATTTGAGCGACAGTTACATTCGATGCTTAGAATAACTAAAATAAGGACATTGAGGGAAATTTTGTAAAGGAAATTTAGAGAGCAGTTGTACCCAAAACACCAGCACTTCTTTTCTCGTAGATTTACACACAAATGTATGCTCGGTTACAGCAGAATGGCGCACATAAAAATGGACACGTAACGAATAGAACTATGCAATGTGTGGTAAAGAGTTTGGATTATGTTTACAGACTGGTTTTCGTCTCGTACAACGACATGGAAAGTATCTGGATCTCCCCGGCCCTTAACAAGGTAATGAATAATTTTTTGAGGATCTAAAATTAGGACAGCCTTATAAAGTCACATCTTTGAACCTTATGTTGGTCTGTTTCAAGTTGCAGTATGATCTAAACCAGTGTCACCCAACTTAGGGTCTACGTCCCACAGGGGGCCAATTCGATTGTTAAGGGGGGCAATTCAAAAATAGAGTATAAGTTAATCGTACGGCGACTATCAGTTGCAACTCGAGCTGGGTAAACGCCTAGTATAAGAAACATCTGTCCGTCGTGTTAGTAGCAGTGATTTCATTGTTAGACGCTAGAGTTGAACTACTGGGATCTGTCGGAATTTCATTTTCTGCAGTGTTCGCAGTAGCGCCTAGCATTTACTGTTGGTATTAATTTGAATTAATCGTCCCTTTAAATTGTTGTAATATAATGCTCATATTCAATCTGTAGTTGTTTCGATCTGTAAAGGGCTCACAGACATTCGCTAATGTGTGAGTCTCATTATGCATGATACCGAATATCTGCTATCAGATTTAAGTGATAGGATGTTCTCATTAGTACAAAACACTAATTACTTGTAATATAACTACCCACAATACTGTTTGTTTGCTGTAAAATTTGAGTGATGGGGTGTTATATACTTGCCAAATAATATGCATTGCCTTCTGGGAATGAAAGGCCAAAACTCTTCCCGTGTGAAAAAATGCTACAACATTAATAATGAAAACCATGTTTGAGTAGCATATGTTTAAAAATGGTTATTTTAAAATCAAAAGTATTAATTTTTCTAGTTTTTATGGTGTATAAACCTTATGCATGTTTACCAAGTTTTATTAGACTGCGGTTAATATTCTATTCATAGCAGTTAAGCTTAACTTTTGGACATGATATTGTGTAATATTTATGTGGTATAGTTACTCATTTAATTATAACTATATGCCATGAATTTATTTTTTTAGATTTCCTTTATTCTGCTGCGATTTGAATAACGGAGATCTTTTATTTTTTTTTTCACATCCTTTATTCGTGTCATCCTGTAACGGATCCTTAATTTAATATTTTATATATATATTTCTTTATTAATGATTTCACTTACAATACGCCGTTTATTATTGCTATAATAGTTTTTCATTACACTTTCGAAATATTGCTTATAATGGAAATATTCAATAAATATTTGCTATTGTGAATAGTTCTACGACTTCACTTTTTGCTTTGAAAATTATTTTTTGGAGCGTAATTTTTGTGTGGCTTAATTTAATAATGAATAATAATCAATATGTAAGTAAGTTTACAATTAAAGTTTTGTTGACAATGTGCCGAATTATTTCAATATAATACAATATTATAATCGCAAACATCACGCAGTCCCATCTTTTCAATAAAATTGAAGAAAAAAAAAAATTAAAATAAACTAGTGTACAGTACATCTCATCAGTTATTGATTTTAGATAAAAGTTGATGTGTTTTAAAAACGCAAGTATCTGCGTATAAAGGGTTCAACAGTTTGATTTCTAACAGTCTGCTGATTGTTGTGACAAAACTGTATTAATTATTTTTAGCGAAATCTGTAGATTAATATTAAATTCCATTTAAAATAACATAGAAAAAAATTGAAAATGAGGAATTCGGTGATAAGGGTTAATAACAGCCATCTAAAAATGAGAACATTTGATCATCCAAAAAGGATATCTCAAAAAGCCGACATCTAATTCCACTGAATTTAAATACGCCATGAAGTCTATTTTGTTTCTGCTTTTCCTATGTGGTTTGCATTCTAACCAGCACAGAAGGATATTTCAGATTATAAATGCCGTTTTTACCATCTAGTGTGTTTCCAATTCATGGCTTTCGACATAATGTGTTTTATTCATACATTACTCTGGGGAACGTTTTTGTGCTTGCGGCGAAAATGCTTCCTTTACTGCTCTGGTGGTTGACTTACAAGAGGATGAAGTATCTACTTGCCTTAGTTGAAGACCTCGAGTTCTTCAAGGAAAGATGCGATTTTGCCAGAATTTCAAAAACTATGCAAGTTGATGACATTCGCTGCAGTTTTGACAATCTTTCTGCGTACGGCTGCTTGTGCCGTATGTTATGCCATGGTCTCTGACCATGTCACTTTATGCATTTTGCAATCATTTTCAAGTCGGATCAAAATAATCACATTTTCCTTTAGCATATTTGGAGTGACGTATTCCCATGCCCTCATCACTTTCGGCGTAGCCATTTTTTATATTTTTTATTGCTACATTTTGTTGATATGTCTAGAAAATAAGAGCTTATTCCACGAATCGGATATGAGGTATATGAAAACATGCTGCATATTTTCAAGAGACTCGAAAGAGTGTTTTCTCTGCCGATATTCATTATATTCATCTTAATCGCGTCAGATTTTCTTAAGTTATTTTTATTCCATGTTTACGTCGATGAAGTTTAAAATCCCCACCAATATGGCAGATCTTTTAATCAGCGTTATATTGCTGATCGCAGTCACTATTTCTGCAGAAAAGGTCCAACTGAGGGCCAATAAAGTTCGCATCTATTTCATGACGTTTGTATGTCGTAAAAACTCAGCAAAAATGAATGGGAAATGGGTGAAAATATTCGAAGATCGCGACGTTCTAAAGCTCACTGCTTGGGGGATGTTTGCCATTCGAAAACCTGTACTTCTTTCTATGATCGCTTGGCCTTTTGCTTATGGTTTAATGCTAGTTCAATATCTATCAAGAAATTAATGTGAAAACTAATATTAGAAAATGTTTACATTTTGATGGTAGTCGTAACAGATTCTATGATAATATTTTCTAACATGCAAATATAATATTTTCAATAACACACAAATTAGATTAAATTAAGCTAATACGCATAGAGCTGCTTTGAAAGGTTTTCATTGTAACCCCTTTTCGACAACGACCAAGGGAAGACCGAAAAAGATATGCGTCGATTGTTTAGACTCTGATTCTAATGTTATTAAGATCAAAAACTGGAGGTCCACGACCAAGAGGAGAACAACCTGGCTGGATTTTTAAAGAAGGCCAAGGCCTACAACGGGCTGCCGAGCCAGTTATGATGATGAAGCTAATACACGCTTTCCTCCTATTGACTTTCACTGTTTGCAAATAAATTTATTATGAAGTTTCAAGGAGAATATTTAATTTAGATCAGAGTACAGGGATTGTATACTATCATTGTCTTCTTAAATAAGGTAAAATAAAAAATAAACAAGTAAAATATCTTAAGAATTTGATATAACATACAATTATTTTAATTAAAAGGAAACATGACGATATCGTCAGTAAAATGAATTATTAGTTAGTTTATTGTAAATAAAAAAGGGCCGAGTGACTAGTGCTCTGGTGCTCGGTATCAGACTTTGGGTTCGAATCCCATGTCATGGATGTTTGGGGGGGAGGGGTTCGGAATCCACTTTAAACAGTAGTCCCGGTCTAATATAACTGTAAAGCGTTGGACGTAGGTCGGGCAACCCTATTCCGTAAAAAAAAAAAAAAAAAAAAAAAAAAAACATCTCCAGTCTAGAAATTTTAAAATGGATTTTTGCTTTGACGTTTTTCATGCCTATAATCACTAACAGTTAAATTATTAAAACTGTGTTGCATAGTTTAGTTATTACAATATAGTTTTAAATGTAATTTCTAATAAATAAAATTTCTTATATTGAGTTCAAGATTCTGTCATTTTACAGGATTTTGAAATATTTCGAGGTCATTTAAAGATCTAATGTAGATTTTCATTTAAAGTTTTATAAAAAAGTGAACTTGTATAAATGTTTTCAACTAAAGACATTGAAAGTACTATTACCTTTCAGAAAATTCAAACAATGATTAAAATATTTCATTTTGAAAATTAGTTTTCTTGCTATTTCAAAATTTATTTGAATTGGATTGAATGTGTTCTATATCTGTAATCTGCAAAAATGAGTTGGAATGTGCGATATCTGTATTTAAAAAGAAATGATTCAATTTGTAATAAATAAAATATGAGTTGTGTTTTAATTTTGATCTTTCTGTAAATGTCAGACAAATTGTAAATACAGGGTAGAATTTAAACTGATAACCATAAGTTGATAAACATGTACTTTCAAGTAAACTTAAATCATTTAAATACAGTAAGAAAATTTTGATGAAAGCATGTGATTTTGGGAAAATTTTTTTTTTTTTTTTGTTTTATTAAGATTGTTTTAATCTTAAAAAAAAAAAAAAAAAAAAAGTAGAAATCATCTAACTTTCGGCTCATCATCATCTATTCGGCTAACATAGAAATCATCTAACTTTTTCATAACATTTGTATAATCTCAACACCCATACAAACATGCTAAAATTTTAACAAGAAATGTAAATGAAATCAATTGAATTTGTATTGCGATTTTAGTTAAAAAATATCGTATTTCAGAATATGATTGTAATAGGAATGCATTAAATTTCAGTTATTATTTTAAATGAAAAACCTTTTTTTTTTTTTTTTTTTTTTTTTTCATCAGAATTATGTAAAACATTACAGCATATAACAAATCCGTAAATGAGAGAATATTGTAATTTCGCTTGCTATTAAGTTGTCAGGGGCAACTTGTT
The DNA here is from genome assembly GCA_021605095.1 of Caerostris extrusa. Taxonomy (NCBI): domain Eukaryota; kingdom Metazoa; phylum Arthropoda; class Arachnida; order Araneae; family Araneidae; genus Caerostris; species Caerostris extrusa. The sequence goes on along the minus strand of BPLR01008312.1, from coordinate 7,430 downwards.
GAACAAGGGGCATGATTTGATTTCCTAGGTTGTAAATTAATTTAAAATATGATAAATAAAGTTTTTCAGAAAAATATTCTATCAAAATGGGTTGATAATTGCTGCGATGTAATTCTCATTTTTCTTAATTTGAAAACTTAATTTTGAGTTAAATGACTCACAGCAGTTTTTTTTTTTTTTTTGAGTTTTCGAATCTTTTGAAAATAGAACTGATTTGAACAATGGTTTCATCAATAAGATTTAATGCAGCATAAAGTTCGTTATCAGATTTTTGTAACTATTTGCGTAGAGGAAAAGTGTCAACGAACAATTTATCTAACACAGGGATGGGCAGCAAACTCCGGCCCTCCGGAAGGTTCAATGCGGCCCGCGGATAGAATTTTAATTTGCCGCTCCGAGGGCAAATTAAAGAAATATATATATTTTATATCTATCTCCTTTTCTACTTTGATTAAATATTTTTTTCTTCCTTTTTTTCAAAGGACTGAATGATCTTTTATTTTCTTTATTTTTGTTCTACAAAACATAAATCGACGGAAATAACAAGCACAGACAGCTTTCAATCGATAAAGTGTTAAAAGCGGAAGTTCTTTGTTAGTTATCGCTGTAGATTGCCGCCAACAAGCGTTATCTCTTTCTCGGAGACCAGACTTACAGTAATTCAATATAGGATAATTAGACCTCACATGTGGCAGACTGCCCATTTTAAGCTGCAGCCAGCGGTTTTTTTCCGGTTGAATTAATTGAGTTGCAATCTAACAATCATCTTAAGCAGCTGAAAGCTGTTAGCACTGTTAGTATGTGAGTTATAGCATTTTATCTGAAGCAACTTTTTTGTTAGTTTGAAAATGGATAAAAAGGAATTTCGTGTGTTAATAAAGCATTGCTTTTTGGTGAAAAATACTCATTCGAACCCAAGGCTTGGCTTGATAAACATTATTCGGATTTCATTCACCAGGAAAATCAACCGTAGACTTGTAAGTGTTTAAAAAATTTAAACTTGAGGCGAAATTTTTTTCGATTTTTGCCCCGAGGACGATTTGCCCATCCCAGATGGAACACGTGCAAAGAGGCTGTTTGACTCAGACGAAAACATCAAAAATCCCTGTCATTCCAAAATATTATTTTTCAAGCTGTGATTACCGCAAAGTCGCCTACTTATGACTGATTGAGATAGCTGAGACCCAAAGATATCAAGGGAAATATATTGAAATGTTGCATATCGTGAATGAATATTTCGATATGCGAAAGCTCTGTTCATAGTTGAAAATGCCGCTTTTATTCAGATAAAAATCGACCCAAAACAACATTACGAATTGGATGATTCTAAAAATCAGGGTTTGGAGCTGTTTATTCTTAATAAACCTTCTATTTTTTCACACTCTCCCATGGACATATCTTGAAATTTTCAATGGCTTCGTCAAATTTCATTCACCCAAGTCAAATACATGAACTTGTAGTGGAGCCGATATATATACATATAATTGAGTCTCTAAATTACCTAAAGTACCTAGATTGCTGATAATTGAAAATTGAATCTTTTATTCAGATAAAAATTCCATTTTTATCCAAAGATCTTTATATTACAGATAATATAAGGATATAAAAATTTTTTTAATTACTTTATTATATTAAAAAAACATTGGCTTTATATATTTTATAAACATTATAAAGAACATCTAAAACAAGAAAAAAAAAAAAAAATAGCTGTATGTGATTTTAACATTTTATTTCGGTATCTATGGTGAGCTAATATAATCTCCATAACAGTCAACAACAGAATGAATGACACCAATTTTTGTCATCACATAATGGAAACACGAATTTTTAAAATTACTTAAATATTTTTCTTTCTGCTTTCATTCAAAACAAAATAATTATTTTTATATCTATGAGTTTAGCATTGCGTGAGGAAAGCTGTTAAGCTAAGTTTTCCAACAAAATAGTAATGATTGTGTTAGTTATAAAGTCACACAAAGAGAAATAAAGAAAAAAAGAAAACATATTCATTTATCTAGTCAAAATTTGAATAGTATAAAACCTTTCTACTTTGAATCTGTACTTAATAGTATCGTGTCTTGAAAAAATTAAATAATAATAATTCATCTTTCTTTATACAATGTATTTTCGCTAAAATATTTGAAAAGTGTGTAGAAAATAATTTTTAAATTTATAATTATATTCATTGAGATTTCTAATAATAACACTTTTTGAATGTATGTTGTTTTTTATTACATTATAGAGATGTATGAGATGGAAGCAACTCCTATTATACGTTTATTATATTTTGTTTGTTGAATGATTTAACTTCTGCAAAATCAAACAAAAAAATATTGAAAAGAGTAATTTTTCAAACCGTATTCCATGTACTACTGTACCTAAAAAGTAAGACCAAATTATTTTTTTTCAAAAACTCTTTATTTATTCTTCCAAATTTATTTCATCGCCTTCAAAGTAATCCCCTCCGGCCACAATGCACTTATGCCAACTTCTTTCCAATCCTCAATGCATGCTAAAAAGTCATCGGCAGGGAATGGCCTTCAAAGCGCGCTCGATTCACGTTGAATCTCTTCAATCGATTCAAAACGGTGTCCCCATATGGTCTTTTGAGTTTAGTGGATAGCCAGAAATCGCACGGTGTGAATACGGTGATTGTGGAACGATATGTGTTTCATTTTTGGCGAAAACGTCACGAAGTATCAATGCAGTGGGAGCTGGCGCATTCAGTGTTTTCGGTACCAATTGAAATTTGACTCGTTTGAGGCCCAAAATGGAATGGACCTATCCTTTTGAAATTCCAACATCATCAGTAAGGTCTCTAATTGTAAATCGACTGTTTGCAAGCATCAAATCTACCACACTACCTTTGCCTTTGTGAAGAGGGATAAGAAGAAAATCATCATGCTCCTATTTAAAACAAAATCTCAAAGGAAACCGAAGTAACAATTCGAATCGTATTTTTTAATAATGAATTTTCCATTATAAATAATATTAGTCATTATCTTCAAATAACAACTATTTTGCACATTATTCAGAAGTTTCCAACCGCAAATTTTTTTTATATTTCACCAGAATTCTCTTATCCCACAAGCCTTTTCACCAGCAATAAAATGAAATGAATCTGGGTAACCGTTTATAAATAAAATAAAGCCCGTTATCATAAATATAATTTAGTAATTAAAATTAAGAGCTACAGTTACAGGCAATACGCAAAAAGTAAAAGTGACAAAAAGTTTACATGTGAATACCACACATGTAAAATCCATGAGATCTGGTGACTGACTAACCTATGTTAAGTCTACTATAACGCTGCTAAATTTTGTTTTTGCTTCTATGCTACATATTCTTTTATTCGTTGAATCTGCTAATATTTTATGGTTTATTATTATGTTAATATTCAATGGTTATTTAGAATTATACTTATACTTATTTTTAATGGTAATTAATATCTTATATACAATTATATTTCTTAATACTTAAAGTATTATTTTTTTATTTTTCCATTCTGTAGTATTTTTTTAGCTTTAAGAACAATTAAAAGATCTCACATTGGAATATATTAAATTGTAGTGAAATTAATTCTTGATCGTTGTCATAATTAACATCACTCGGGTACCAGTCAAAAGCTCAGACAACAAATTTACAATTTCGTCATCTGTTATAACTTTATTAGATTGCATTTTTCATTTTTGGGGCATGAAGGCACTGTAGAACTATCGTCTCTTTAACTCATATTGTAATAACTAATAAAGTTAAAAATTCAGTTCGAAACCACCAACTTCTAATCTTTATTTCAAGCCAGTACCAGCAGACACATGTAAAATGTCTTGAGCGACTGAAAGGCAGTTAACGCCAGATCTTTCCATCGCCTAAGCGTTACTAGTAACCTGAGATAACACTTCCCATCACTTGCTGTCACGAAAGTGTTAAATTAGTTTTAATTTTAATTTTTTAAAAGGTAAATTGCAAGAGAATCAATCCATAAGTGAAAGGCCAAGCGATCATCGTAAGGAGTATGGGTTTTCGAATGACAAACATTCCCCATGCAGTGAGAGTCAAGACATGACGATCTTCAAGTATTTTTATCCACTTTCCATTGGCCTTCGGTGATTTATCAAACTGTGTCAGAGTCATAAATGACACACGAATTTCGTTTGCTTTTAGCTGAACATTTTCTGCAGATATAATCATGGCGACTATTACCATGGCACTTGTTAATAGATCCAGACCACTAGTACATTTTCAGTCTTCTGTCCGAGAAGTATTGGATACATAACTTTGGCAAAAACAAAAATAATTAAGGTGAATATTAAGAACACGAGTGGTGAAAACGTGTTTTCAAGTTTCTTAAATATACGTAGCATGGTTTCGTAGGCCTCATATCCATTAGTATTGAATATGTTCTTGCTATCAAGACAAACAGACAAAAATACAACAGTAAAATATGTAGAAAAGGGCTAAAGCATATAATAAAAGTGTAGTACAGTAGAAAAATCCAATTTCATCCATGACATATAGTATTGCTAATTTCTTATAAGCAGAAGAAAAATCCAGAGAAAGCCTCTGTAGAAGTGTCTGGGAACACCACATACCATATTATTCTTGCAAGTGGGCGCAGAAAAGTTAAAATTGCACAAACGATTGCAACTTTGGAGTATCTCGAAATTCTGACCAAATCATGTTTTTCTTTAAAGAACTCGAGCTCTTTAATCAAAGCAAGTATGCGTTTCATTTTGCCATACACTAACCACCAGAGGAATGGAAGGACTGTTCTACTTGCAAGCAAAACAGCTGTTCCCCAAGAAAAACTTCTGTGCATGCAAATTACACTGAAGCCTATCATTTGGAAACACATTAAATGAAAGAAAACAGCATTTGCGATCCTCAATATTCTTATTTTCTTACTAGAATGCAAAACCACATAGTAAATATAACAGCAAAATAAGGTTCATAATACTTTTAATTTGAACGAAATTAGTTACGTTTTTCATTTTATATATTAAATTGCAACAATTAAATATATTCTGTTTGAAATTTTTTGTCGAAATAAGTTATTTTCAAGAACTATTACTTTTATTTAAAGAAGAACTATAATTCACAAAAACTACTACGTGCTCCACGCACAATGGCTTCCTTAATTTTACTGGATTTTGATTATTATTGAAGTCTTATACAAAAATAAAATACTTTCAATCTCATCTAGCTTCAAGCTGAATAATAATAAAAGCTCTTAAAGCGATTAAAAATATGACAGTATTTTCTTAACATTTTGCCACCTATTGATTTTTTTTTTTTTTTTTGTCGTAGATGTATAGTTAATTATTTCATACATGTTTCCTCATATGTTCCGTAACAGAAAATTCATAGTATTTTTTTTTTAAAATTATTTTCAATAATAGAGCAGAGCGTAGCAGATAGCGTAGCTTCATTGAATTAAAATTTATCCGAAATCAATACATGTCTTTTTTTAATGAAAAATATCGATTTGATTCGTAAAATATCCAAGTAAGTAGGAAAAAAAAAAAATTGATCGTTTAGCTTAAAGAAAATTAAATTCTTCAAGCTTTAATGTGTAAAATGTAGAATATTATTCTACATTTCTTTCCTCAGTCATTTTTTGTGGTGTAGTTTTTTTTTTTTTTCTTTCTTTTTAATACGCTTTTATTAGTTTCACCTGTATGTTTGTTTGTTTGTTTGTAACTGACTCTTTGGGCTCGATTTTTGCCCTACTTTAAGCGATCAGATTTAATTTAAACGTTGTCAAAATATTTTATTGCCGTCGGTCCTTGATAAGTCATAATCAAGGACCGACGGCAATAAAAATATTTTGATAAGTTTATACCTCATCATGATTAGGATCCCCAGGATTAGTGATTTTATTTAAACTTTTGAAGAGCAATTTAACCCATGTAGAAAGAAAGTACCTAAGACTTTCAAACCTACGTGGGACAGTGTCACAACGGATAACGCGCCTGACTACGAATTAGGAGATCCCCTGTTCGAATTCTGGCTGGTTCGACCTATTCGCATTTAGCCTTTGTTTTACTCACAATTAAATTATTGTAAGAACTATAGTTCCAGTCCTCCTTACCAGGACTTATTTAAATATTATAGTTTAAAAACACGCTCTTAGAGTTAATCAAAGTAAAAAATAATTGTTAATATAAGAATAAAACTACTGACGAGAAAATGCATGTCCCTGTTATGAAGAAGTCCCTGAGAAAAGGAATGTTATATTAGAATGTGCATAATGTATTCTAGGTTAACAATCATTTGATAAAAGCTATTATACTTGCCACTGTATGCATTTATAACAGTGACAAGTACAACAGTATACATTATCAAAATAAGGATAATTGATTACAATATTAATTGAAGAACTAAACTAATTTTGGTGAATAATTATGATTTCAATCTTTCTTTTAGTTGAAGAAAGATTGAAATCATAATTATCACCAAAATTATTTTAAAATTTATTTTATTTGCATGTATAGGTCTTACTTCTTTATTGTTAATCAACTACTGAGAAATATTTAAAGAACTTTATTAAAAGCTTAAAAAAGACAACTGATAATAACAATACAGAACTGCAAATTACATTTCTCAATTTATGCATATTCTAAATCTTATTGCAGAATAAAACAACTTTCCTTAAACAGAAAATGGCAGAGACAGTTTCTTCAGAAATGAAGAAATATATTTAACAATGCTGCTCTTTTTCTAGTAATTTTAATTGGCGTGAAAAGGACAACAAGAATTAAATTTCATTGCTGTGAAAACTTTATCAATGTAAATATGCTGCAAGGGGCTAAATTTTCATTCATTTTCAGAAAATGAATGTCACTGTTCTAAAAGCGTGGGGTGCTCGATATCAATCGGTTATAATTTTTCACTAGTTTCATTCCGAAATGCAGAGTTAGTTTAAAAATGCTATACAAAAGCACCCCACGCTTTTAGAACAGTGACATTCATTTTCTTGTCAGTTATTTTATTATTATGTTAACAATTATTTTTTACTTTTTAGTTTGATTAACTCTAAAAGCGTGTTTTTTTTTTAAACTATAATTTTTCTTTTTTGTCTTTCTACGGTCATTTTTTGAGGTGTAGTTTTTGTTTTGTTTTTTTGTCTTTCTACAGTCATTTTTGTAGACTTTGGATCGGGACCTACAATTTAAAACCACTAACGAACATCCATGCCGACCGGGATTCGAATCTGCACCAATGGCCAGAACGCCAGCCAATCGGCCATCAGGCCGCTTGTGGTGTAGGAATCATCGAAAATGTTATAATACATATTCAACAAATTAGCTAAATTTTCTTTCTTAACTGTTAATTTTTCTTTTTAACTGTTAAATGAACTGTTACTGATAGCACTTTGGCTTTGAAATTTTTCTTTAAATGAAGTGATGGCTTTTATCAGAAGAATTTAT